>JAXQQM020093252.1:0-102271 GCA_034641835.2 Pinus albicaulis
ATATATATATATATATATATATATATATGTCGTTCGGGGTAAATATGCATGTCAGTTAGTTAAAAAAAAATAAAAATAAAAAATAAAATAAATAAATAAATATTGCGATATGGTTATACAATGTCCACCATGACTATTCTATGTATATTCATAAATGAAAATTATATATATGTGCTATTCTAAATGGGTTAAAACAAATAAGATTAATCTGTATTCTTCTGGTTAATCGTAACTATAAAGGATAGTCGTGGGTTTAAATATATGTATATCATTTTGTTAAATATATATGGTAAGGTTTAAAATATATATATATATATATAAAATCATGGTGGGATGGCATATATGTGTATAATCTAGTAAAGGTTATGGGAATATATGGGTTAAGTTGTTGAAAATTTAACTTGAAAAAAAAAAAATTGCATATATATATATATATATTTGGGTTAATATATAGATATTTGGGTTAATATATATATAGCGTATGGTTTAAATGTATCATTAGGTGAAATAAATATAGGACACGTATGACATTAAATCTTATCATTTGCAGAATTAATAACTTAAGGAATTCATAATAAAACTAGATTTAATAAAATATTAATAAATTATAATATAATATTAAAAATATCATATATCAGGTTAATGATAAACTGGGTGATGTATACAGTAAATTGCCAATGTTTTTTTTATACAAAATAAGCATTAAAATTATATTATGGCTCTCACTTTAACAAACTCCATAATTTACGAGAACCCCTGCATTGTTCACTCTAGAGTTAGTACGCATAAATTACCCTGCATAGGACAAGGAGGTCGTGTTGCCACCCTCCTTGACCTCGGTACTAGTAAGACCTGCCTGCAGGTAAAATAGCAAAAGAACTATACCCGTATGCAAGCTCAAATCTTACGAAAATTATATTCTGTCAGTCTGAAAATTTACCCACTTCTCATAAATTTATTATGTATTTCAAGAAAAGTTACAATGTTTAACACGTACCAAAGGCGGCAGCGCCAGCGAAATGCATCGCCGCCACCTCCACCATCACCATCGCCATCGCCATCGCCACCATCAAGATTGCCGTCAGCGCCTGTTGCTCCACCCAATCTTACTACTGTAATGAGCTCATTAGAAGCCATTTTGGAAATATTAAAAGGGTCGCAGTCGACCAGGAACAAGGAGGAATGACGTCATCCAGAGGAAAGACATTCAGAAAAGCCTAAGGATTATGATGGCAAACCTCATAGAGAAGATATTTCATGGGAACTGCAAAAGATTAAACTCTCGGAATTCTTTGGAGGACGAGCTGGAGAACATGCTGAAGCATGGTTGGAAGGGATGATCAGATGCTTTGCATTAAGAGAATATTCTTCAACTTCTAAAACAAAGATCGCTGTATTCCATACTCAGGGGGAATGCTCTGATTTGGTGGGGAGATATGGAAAAACAGTTGCATCTCACGTCAGATGTCATTCCTTGGGAGTTGTTCGTGGACCGATTCTGTGCGAAATACTTACCATCTTTCTTTTAGGAGTAGCAAGCCGGAGCCTTTCATACTCTAACCCAAGGTGGTAAGATCGTGGAAGAATACGAGATAAAGTTCATGGAACTTGTAAAATATGTTCCTTATCTAGACACGGATGAACGCCAAGCCGAGCGTTTCGTATTTGGATTAAATCTTCGAATCAGAGCCATGGTAAGAATGTGGAAGCCATCGACGGTGGCAGAGGCGGTTGAATGTGCTCGTTATGCAGAAGAGCATCTGGGGATTAAAAGGGATTTCAGGCCTGCTGAATCAATACCGCAGGCATTTACAGGAAGGACTCCCCGAAATTTCTTCCGAGGAAATAACTCGAGACCACCTCCTTATGGTAACAAGTTTACTCCAAGAGGAGCGGGGGCAGGAGCTCCCATGACCATAAATGCAATAGCTTCTGAGTCGTCAAACATCAGTCCTTCGAGGTCTCAAGGCACTGGTAATCGGGGAAGGAATGGGAGAGGAAGCGGCATCAGGGGACAGAGCTCTTGGTTTAGAATTTCTCAGTCAAACTCAAAGGGATCAGCCCGAGTGGACTGTTGGGGGTGTGGAGGACCTCATCTTCGGCGTGATTGTCCAGAGAACTCTCGGCGAACAGAAAAAGGACCATCATCAGATGCCCAAAGCAATCATAGAATCCATGCTGTCGTCAACAACAACCAAGCAACACATCAATCCACGGTAGTGGAATCTTCAGGTACAATCAACGGAATAAAATTCAAAATCTTATTTGACACTGGAGCTACTGATAGTTTTATTTCATCTTATGCATTAAATAAATGTGGGTTGGCGGCCTGCAAACAGGACGATTTTAGACAGGTAGAAATGGCTTTGGGAGACCTTCAATCGGTAGAATTAAGTGTTGAGGATTGCAAAGTTGATCTAGGAGTCTGTTTGACCAAACTAAAAGTATATGTCAGGGCCCTAGGAACTTACGACCTGGTGATAGGAATGGATTGGTTAGAGTCTCATCGAGCATGGGTAGATTGTTCCGGGAAAATAATACTTTGCTTGAATGATGTGGAAGAGACAATCCAAATTCAAGGTATTAAGAGAAAAATATCCTTGCGTTTCATCTCAGCTATGCAAATGAAGCGGTGCTTAAGGAAGGGTTGTCAAGTGTATGCAGTTCAAGAGGTAAGCAAAGAAAAAGGGCCTTCCTTAGATCAGTATCCGATTCTATCAGAATTTCTGGATGTTTTTCGAAAGGAATTACTAGGATTGCCTCCTAAGAGAGAGCTAGACCTCACCATTGAATTGAAACCTGGTACGGAACCTATATCTAAAACCCCTTACCAAATGACCGCCCCGAAACTTCAAGAATTGCAAATACAGCTGAAAGAACTGTTAGATGTAGGGCACATTCGACCCAGTGTTTCACCGTGGGGTGCTCATGTAATCTTTGTCAAGAAGAAAGATGGTTCATTATGACTGTGTGTGGACTATCGAGATTTAAATCGGGCCACGGTAAAGAATAGGTATCCAATGCCTCGCTTTGACGACCTTTTCGATAAAATGAAAGGAGCTACAGTATTTTCAAAGATTGATCTGCGATCGGGTTATCATCAACTCAGGATTAGCGAGAGCGATGTTTCTAAGACTGCATTCCGAACCCGTTTCGGGCATTATGAATTCATTGTGGTGCCATTTGGGTTGACCATTGCACCTGCAGTCTTCATGAACCTTATGAATAGCGTTCTCCGCAAATATCTCGACAAATTTGTACAAGTTTTCCTGGACGATATTCTCATTTACTCTAAGAATGAGAAGGAGCATGAAGAGCATCTTCGGATAGTGTTATCTCGTCTCAGAGAACACAAGTTATATGGAAAATTATCCAAATGCGCTTTCTTTCACAAGGAAATCCATTACTTAGGTCATATCATATCAGGCGAAGGAATCTCTGTAGATCCTGAAAAGGTAAATACAATTAGGGAGTGGCCGATACCTAAGAATGCACATGAAGTGCGTAGTTTTATGGGTTTAGCAGGTTACTACCGAAGGTTTGTGGAGGGATTCTCCAAAATTGCAAAGCCGATCACAAACCTCCAGCGCAAGGGTGTTAAGTATGAATGGACTGAGGAATGTGATAAAGTTTTTTCTGAACTTAAACGATTATTGACTAGTGCACCGATTTTGCGAGTACTGGATATGGATAAAGATTTTACTGTGTCTACCGACGCATCTAAGCAAGGGTTAGGTGTAGTATTAATGCAGGAAGGAGGCGTAATAGCATACGTTTCAAGGAAATTAAAACCCCATGAAGAACTTTATGCTACGCATGATTTAGAGTTAGCCGCGGTGGTCTTAGCTTTAAAGATGTGGAGACATTACTTGGTAGGGAGAAACTTTGTGCTTAAAAGTGACCACCAAAGTTTGCAGTATTTATTCACCCAGAGAGACTTAAATGCAAGACAAAGACGATGGAGTGAACTCCTAAGCGAATATGATTTTGCAATTTCATATATAAAAGGGAAGGAAAATGTGGTAGCAGATGCCTTAATTAGAAGACCCCGAATATTCTCCCTCGTACCTATCAAGGTGAACTTGAGAAATCAAGTGCTTGAACATCTTGTAAGAGATAGTTGGTACTTAAAAGTAAGGTCAGGACTCGAAAGCAACCAATCGAAGGAACCTAAGTTCGAAGGGTATGATTTAGAAGAGGACAGAGTTCTACGATTTCACGGGAGGATGTATATACCCGATAGTGGAGATCTCCGAAACACCATCTTGAAGGAAGCACACCGAGCAGTATATTGTGCACATCCTGGGGTAAAGAAGATGTATGCTGACACTAAGAGACTCTTCTTCTGGTCAGACATGAAAAACGACATTGTCCAATTTGTCGCTAGGTGTCTTGAATGTCAGCAGGTAAAAGCTGATCATCGTCACCCAGCAGGTCTCTTACAACCTCACGACATCCCTATGACCAAATGGGAGATAATTTCTATGGATTTTATCGTTGGGCTGCCTCTTACGCAACAAAAGCATAATGCCATTTTGGTTGTGGTGGATAGATTAACAAAAAGCGCCCATTTCATCCCAGTAAGAGATACTTATGAAGTAGCTGATGTAGCTCGGGTATTCATAAATGAAATTATCAGATTTCATGGAGTACCTGAGAAAATCATATCCGACAGAGATCCTCGGTTCACATCAAGGTTCTGGAATTGTATGCAGTCGGCCTTGGGAACTCAGTTAAATTTGAGTACAGCATATCATCCTGAGACCGATGGGCAGACAGAAAGGGTAAATCAAGTACTTGAGGATATGCTAAAGATGTATGTTATGGACCAACAGTCGCGCTGGGAAAAGTATTTACCCTTGGTAGAATTTGCTTACAACAATAACTATCACAGTTCAATCGGGATGCCGCCATTTGAAGCATTATATGGGAGACCTTGCAGAACACTGTTGAGTTGGGACAAGTTAGAAGATCGAATAATCGTCGGACTAGAATTGATCCAAGAGATGGAGGATCAGGTAAAACTGATTAGGCAACGATTGAGAGAGGCCCAGGATAGACAGAAAATTTATGCTGACGCTCACAGGATAGATAGAAGCTATGTAGTGGGAGATCGGGTTTTCATCCGCATCAGACCAAATAAGAGCACCATTCGGTTTGGGAGGGGGACAAAATTATCCCCCGGTTTATAGGACCGTTTGAAGTCCTAGAAAAAGTTGGACCTGTCGCTTATCGTCTTGCACTGCCACCCCGCCTGCACAAAATTCATAATGTATTTCATGTATCTACCTTACGACACTATATTGCTGATAAATCTCATGACCTTTAATGGAAGGAACTGCAGGTATCGGACGAGGGAACCATAACAGTCGAACCATTACGTATTCTGGAATGTAGGGTTCGACAGCTCAGGAACCACTAGATAGACCAAGTTAAAGTCCAGTGGAACAAATATAGTCCTGGATCAGTGACTTGGGAGGATGCTGAGACTTTCTACCAGAATTACCCCAGTTTATGCTAAATTTTGAGAACTGAAAACTTTTTATGTATAAGACTACTCTATTTTGATACTTGAAACTTTATTTTGAAATATTACGTAAGGATGAGTTTTACTTTGCTGGTACATGGATACCCATAAAGATAGAATGCTACTTCACTCTAGTGATACAGGATATATGCTGTTTGTTTAAATTTACAAGTGCATGGATACCGATATGCAATATGTCATTTAAATTAACATTGCAAGAATATGAAATCATAGATTAAACGTTATAGATGAAACTATCTATCGATTCATTTCATTACATTTCAAATATGATTGAAGGAAATGAAATAGAAGAGTAACTACATTTTAAATATGAAAGTGAAACATATTGGTATACAGATTGAAAATGGTTAAAACAATGCATCATAAATGGAACAGGTATGAACTAAACAGAAGCAGTATCTAAACGAGAAATTGTATTGGACATATTGATACCTATGTGGACAAAAGTTTTAAAACCAAGTATGTTATATAAGTTCTAGGATCAATATCATAAATAGCAATGTATTTGGAATGTGTAGAGATTGTTATATGGGTAACAATTTGTTATGAACAGTATAGATGCATATGCTGTAATGTGTGTATGAGTGTTTACATTGCAGATTGTGTACCAGTGATTACCTTGCAGAACACAGGTTACCGAAACAATCTACGTGATGATAGAATTCCAAAAATAGTTGACACTCCCTGAGATCCCACGATAGGGTGTTGACCCTGGTCTTACTGGGAGGGGTGGAGGTGTTGCTTGCCGTTTATCCTCCAATACCTGGAGTCATGGGAGGACTGTGCGAGTCACCCTCTCCTAGACGTGTGATGATGACTGCCGGATGCCTACAAGCATGTCAGGTCGATGTAATCGACGCTGATATCCTTAAGGTCTATGAATGGATCAGTAAAACTGATGCCATGGCATATTCCTGTAGAGGACGGATGGGATGGGAGTGGAAGAGATTAAGAAGGATAGGATGATTTTAGAATAGTTTGGAGATTTGGTTTAGATGGGAAGTAACAATTAAATTACAGATACATACTTATTCAAATGGAAATTCAATCTTAGAAGTACAAACATTCTGCAATCACCCTAATCTCTAAAAACACAACATTGATAAGAGTATATAAAACCCTAAACTTCGGGACGAAGTTTTCTGAAGGGAGGAAGTATGTAACGACCCATTCCTAAGTTATACACAAAATAATATTAGCGTGTGTACGATATATGCATTTGATAGCTACACTTGCCTATATCGCACACATCGCACTAGTACACCTACCTACTAATATCAAGATTACATTAGTTAGGGACTTAATATTAAGATTTCAGATTAATATAAACAAATTTAATAACCATAAGATCACCTCTCCTCTTTAATAGCAATCACATCTCCTTAAATGACATTCGTACCTTCCTTTAAGAAGATCTTATCTTGATGGAGAAGAGGCGGTAGGGTAGGATGTATGGCGGTGGAGAAATTTATATAAGGAAGTTGATTCGATGGAGAGGGGGGGGGGTATTTTGAACTTCGGCTGATTACCAAGTGATATTATGATAAGAAACGATTTGTGCTGAAAGGGAGTCTCTATTTTTCTTCGAAATATGGGCACGGGGGCAGAGGAGACATCCTCTGGGTCTGGGATTGTTCCTAGATTGGCTGGGAGGATTTGATTGTTTCGGTGAACTGTTCAGCTGTCCACAACATCACAGGAGGAGAACCACCATTAAATCATCAACTTTATTCCAGGTATTTTCCCATGTATAGATTAGTTCCTTATGAAAAATTGAAATTCCATTGCTGATCTGCATAAAATCGTATGACTGCTGACTTATATTTATATATGTTTAGATTCATTCATGCTGAAAGGATGTCTTAGAATGTATTCATTAACAGGCTGATAATTGTAGCAATGATTCCTTATTAGTTGATTTAGCTAAGTCTCTCACTCCAGCAAAACTCTGAAATTCTCTGAAATTAAGTGTAAAATTTAGGAAATTAAAACACAAGGTCTCTACAATAACAAAATATTGTATACATGAATTTAGAATTTATGTGATTGGTAATAAGAAAAATAATGGTTGGTAATAAGTTAATAATAAATACAATTTTGAACATTGGGAGAGTTGATTGATATTTTATTTATAAAGGTAAGGTGATATTTTTATTGTTTTTGGCTTTGGCTTGCATTAATATCTTTAACCAAACACTTTTATATCATAAAAAAAACACCCTATTACCATCTACTTTATCCCATGAGCTAAATTTTAAAAAAATTATGCAAGTGATATCTATTGAAATTTTAAATGAAATGATAAATTTGTTATATACAAATCAAGTGATAACTATTAAAATTTTAAATGAAATCATACATTTGCTATATGAAAAGAAACTTAAACTTTTTTTCAAAATAAAAAACACTGAACTTATATTATACTACTAACAGAATCCAGATATGAAAAGAAACTTAAAAACTTTCTTCAAAATAAAAAACACTGGAATTATATTATACTACTAACAGAATCCAATCCAGTACAGATGTTGTCCAATTAGTCAATTATGTTATTGCTCCAACTTAGTTAAAAAAAAAAAAATTCATATCATACATCCATATAGGTCCATGATAAAAGTGCAAAAGACAAGTAAACCAATGATACTTTTTGAAACTATGGAAGTTGGAGCACTCCCTCCTCCCAAGTGATGTTGTCCTCAATATATTTGTACCTCCTAACCCCAAAATCTCCATAAAGACCCTCTTTAGAAAGTGTTTACCACCATGTTGTTACCACCATGTTGGATTCACGATAGATATGTTCGAGATTAATGCCCGGCAGAGTTTTCCTCAATATATTTGTACTTCATGACCCCAAAATCTCAATAGAGACCCTCTTTCGAAAGTGTCTGCCACCATGTTGGATTCATGATAAATATGTCAGAGAGTAAAGCATTACTCTCGGTTTCTTAATGCTCATTCTAAAAGACTTGAATTGTCATAGATTAGCTTTAGTGACAATACCTAAGATTTTGTGTTATATTATTCTTGATAAGAGTGCATAAATATTGGCTTCTTGAATTTGGATTGTTAATGTTATATTTTAATATGTATAGCTTAGAAGTATTCTTTAATATGTATAGTTTATAAGTATTCATAGCCCGGTTCTTTTCTATTAGATTTTTAATGGGTTTCTATAAATTAATGGTGGTCTCTCATAGCACATTAATGATAATAATAAAAACATAATAAACAAACAGAAAATATTAATCTATAGAAAATTAAATTGACAATGAAATTTGAGTATTTCTAATAATCATATGCTATTTTTCATGCAAAATATAATGTATATATTTGTATTGAGTACTTTCATTATGGAATTTCCTTACATTGTTTTAATGCATGACTTTTTTCAAAATTTAAAATGTTATTATTATTATTTTTTAAATTGTAAAAATCGTTTTATCCTTAATTTACAAGGTCCTGCATGTATAATAAAGGGTACTAACATTTTCAACATTTTTTTTAGTTGGTAGATCCCAATTTAGCATGGTGTATAACTTATTTTAAAAATGGATAAGGAAATAAAAAACTATATGAATAAAAGAGATGTAATTTAAACAATTCCCTCAAGGATCAAAACATTTTGATATTCCATATGATGAATATAAATGTTTTGATCCTTGAGGGAATTGTTTAGACAACCAGAAATAATAATTATAAGCTCAACATGTCACTTTACTTTTCTCCCAATCACACGATAACAAATTTTCTCTCAATCACACTCATGCTAAAGTCTACATACATGTACATACTCCGCCCCTCTAGATTTGAACTTGTGACCTAACGACTTTTCTCCCAATCACAATTAACACAAGACAAGAAACCCATGCTAAAGTCTGAATAGATGTATATACTCTGCCCCTCTAGATTTGAACTTGTGACCTCTTACGAGGAAGTACATGTTATTAACCATTATGCCCACTCATTTTTTTTAATAATTTAATTATTTGGAATTGACATAGTTGGCTATAGTTAGTGATGATTTTGTGTAGCTATACAAAAATAATGTCAAAAAATAGAGTTGTTTCAAAAAAAAATGGGGGTTTTAATGTAATTGTAGTCCAAACCACACAATTGTCCCTTTAGACCTAAATTTCAGGCAACCAAATTATTAAACACGAATGATAGAGTTGTCACTCTTGCCCAAAAAAAAATGATTTGAAAAGAAAGTGTATACCTCACACACATGATCCTAAAAATGTGTGTGAATTATTAATAGTGGGTGTGCATTCTTAAAACAACACATGCATTCCTAAAAGTACACATGCCCATTTTCACACATTCCTAAAAACATGTGTGGTTTATTAACAATGCATGCATGTTTTTAAGAATGTTTGTCCACTTTTAGGAATGTGTGCATGATTTTTGGAACATACACACTTTTAGGAACACATGCACACTTTTTGTGACTAATTATTTTCCCCAATGTATACCCTTCACTCGGTGATGGAATTTGATGGGCATTTTCTCATTTCTAAGTGCGGGATTTGTGGATGGTTGTTTTCTCTGATGTGTTAGTTGTTATGGAAAACGTGATTTTGACGTTTAAAAAGATTTAGAAAAAGTTCTTATGTTTTTATTTTCTATTCACCAATTTTTTATTAAACTTTTTTATTTACCAGCTTTTTCTTAAACTTGAGTTATTTGGCAACTACAATTTGCAAATTACATTAACGGAAAGTTACCCTTCTTGACTCACTGAAAATTGGTAATTAAATTTGTTTTCCGCTACCAATTAGAGAAATTGTACATGGCCTTCTTTCCAATCTCGCACCCTTAATGCACGAACATTAGATATTTACTTGTATTAACCACTAGAGAAACTGCTAGACCCTGGCATAGCTTTGATTCAGCATTGCAGAGCATGGTTCGATACTGCAATCGATAACACTTGATGAAATGAGGAGGAAAATTGATGAAATAGTTCCGAGGCTCAAAACTATACCACCAACATTTCCCATCTCAAAGGAGCTATCAGTCTTCCTAGACCACATCAATGAAAAGGTAGGCGATCTCTATTTTTTACATTCAATTTTAATTATCTAGATGAAATAAGGTGCATTTAATGGTTTCTTTTTTAATTTCGTTTTATTTTCATTGATTCTATTTTTGTTTACATTCAATTTTAATTATCTAGATGAAATAAGGTGCATTTAATGGTTTCTTTTTTAATTTCGTTTTAGTTTTATTGATTCTATTTTTGTTTACACCTATGTTTTTAGATCCATTTTAGGATTAAAAATAACATTTAAAAAATATATATGTTTTACAATGTCTATTATGCACATAGCCTTTTTAAAATTTTGGTAGATAATTTTTTATGTTTTTACTGTTTTTGTTTCATTTCAAAGAGGAACTCACTTGTTTTGGTTTTACTGTGAATATAACACTTCCATTTTCAGACACAAGTCCATTTTTAGGATTAAAGATAGCATAAACAAATCTATTTTACAATGTCCATTATGCACCTCGTTTTTAAAAAAAATTCATCCATAATTGTTTATGATTTTACTTTTTTCATTTCCTTTGTTTCCTTTTAACGAATAAATCACTTGTTTTGGTTTTATTGTGAATATAACACCCCCCATTTTCAGCCACAGATTCATTTTTAGGATTAAAAATGGCATAAACAAATCTGTTTTACAATGTCCATTATGCACATCGCTTTTTAAACATCACTATTGATGGGTAAAATTTATTATGAGAACATCATTAATGAAGAGCGAAATTTTAAACATAACGTTTTTTGAAAGGAAGCATAATGACCCAAAACGTCAAAAAAAATGTGCGACGGGTAAGGAGAAATCCAAATTCCAGCCACTCCCTTCACTCCCATGTGGGGTTATCAATGGCATTAGAGGAATTGAGTATTCATTATGGGTATCTAGACCCTTGACATGGTCATGGAAGGAAACATAATGATTGAACCCTAAATTTGTCAGAAATGCAAAGGGGGGTGAATCAAGATTTCTTTATAATTTTTATATTATGCCAATTAAGATCAATAATTAAATTAGAACACAAGATGTACAACAAGAAAATAATTTTATTAAAAATAATAATGAGGACTCCAATCCTCTTACAAATAACCAACACGTACAATAAGGCTCTAACCTTGGTCTCAACGAGGCTCCAACCTCTTATGAGAACTCCAATCCTCAAAGACAATCTAGACTCTAACATGGTTTCCTACAAGGCTCCAACCTTGTATGAGGACTCCAATCCTCTAGGGCTCCAACCCTCAATTTATTTCAATCCTTCAAAGTGGCTTCAATATTGTTTCAAGTCTTCCAAAAAATTATTCAACAAGACTTGAAAGATCTCTTCATCAATAATCCAACAATGCTTCACATATTTCTCCAAGATATACTTCAACAAATGCTTCTAGAGCTGCTACAATTGGCCTCCAAGATAATTCAAAGTTTTGTTCAATTCAAAGTCAACTTCAGCAAGGCATAAAAAGTATCTCCAAGGATCTTCATGTCTCCTCAAGGAATACTCAAGACTCCTCCAAAAATGTG
Organism: Pinus albicaulis; assembly: GCA_034641835.2. Lineage (NCBI taxonomy): Eukaryota > Viridiplantae > Streptophyta > Pinopsida > Pinales > Pinaceae > Pinus > Pinus albicaulis. Next base: position 12,112 of record JAXQQM020093252.1, read on the forward strand.
CTTCAATATGCCTTCAGAACAACTCCATAAGATAACTACAAAGATATTTAATACTGTTGCAAGTTATCTTCAGGAATGTTCAAAATATGCTCTACAATTGTGTATTTAAACCTGTTATACACCCACCTTCAAAAAGGTCTTCAATGTGCTACAAAAGGGTATCTCTATGATTGCTCAAAAAGAGTATTGTTACTATAGGACTGCCTTTAAATTTGGTCTTAAACTAGCTTCTAATAGCCTTAAAAAAATGCCCCACAAAAAACTTCCAAGAAACTGCTCCAAGTGTTTTTGACGTAGCCTATAGGACCTGCTCAAAGGATCTTCAAGTCACTCCATAATATTTGCTTAAAAAAACCTCCAATTCTACCCAAAAATATTCTACAATAGTCTTCAAGTATACTCCAAAAGAATGACTAGAGAGTTGCTCCAAGGTGCCTTCAAAAATTATTTCAAAAAGTGTAATACAAATATCTATCCCAAACTATTTTTAAGTGCCCCAATGTCTATAAGAAAGAGGTTAGGTCTGTCCACAAAAAATCCTTGACATTATCTTCATGTATCCCTTAAAAAGTCACCAGGTATTCTTCAGATGAGGTCAAAGTACAAACCCTAAAAATGTCTCAAGGACGGTTGAGTTTTAGTCCTCAGCCTTCAGTCTATTCCCAAAGAGTAATGGCTAAAATTAGAAGTCTAAACACTTATTTTTTTCAAAGGAAGAGGTTTTTTTAGATGAGTTGTAATGCAGGGAAAAACTTGATCTAAAGAGGATTAAAGTCTACTATCAAGAGGGGTCGAGACCTGCTCTCAAAAAAATCCCAAGAAGTTCCAAAAATCTCAGAGAAAAATTTAAACCAAAGGTCCCAAAAATATCCACAAAACGTATTTCTTTTCTTCACCAAGCTGGCCTCTTGTTGCCTTAATTTTTTTACCTCACATATGAGCTCTGCTTTCGATAAATTTTTTTACCTCGGATCTTCATTCTTCTATATATTCTTTGCCGAGTTGGTTGATGGAATGAGGAGCCTCAATTTCTATTTTACTTGTTCGAACCTATTTGAAAAGAGAAGTCCGTTGGGATTGAGAGACAACTTGACTATAATTGGAGCCAACATATGTGTCATCTTTTACATTTATTCATTTTTTTTTCAGGAGGTGACCAGTTTATTTTCAGGTTTTAGTAACTGCCAGATGTCAGCTTCTTGGGTGCATATTAAATAAGTAGAAGTATAGTCTTCCATAGTTTGATTTCCACAATGAAATGGAGATTGTTCATTAAAAAAAACATCTTTCCCATTGTATTTATTCTCATGATATTCATTTAGATTATTTACAAGATTTTATCGTGAATCTACATCACATCCTCTTATTAGTGCATACTCTAGTTTAAGTTTCTTCATTTATTAGATGACATTGATTGCTTCTTCAACGCTTGTTCTTTGATCACGTCGCTCTTGGGTGTTGGTGTCATCGCCTTATTTGATTCTCTTAAAGTATAGGTATAGTGGTCCTTTTAGCATGCCAATTAGTTGCATCACACAACAGTAATTCAAACCAACAGTCCTTATTGAAAACTGAGAAAGAATAATTGTACAAAAAAGCCATTCCCTTCTAGAATAAATCCACTTTTATCTCTCAATCCAAAGTCCTTTTAAATTCCCATATTTCCATTTAGTTTCATCTTTGTTATTAATGAATCTACAATTTCCTCATATGTGGTTCATTCAGTCTAGGTAACTTCATGCCTTCCAAGGAGATCAATCACCATCTTGTAAATCTCAATAGGTAGCATCTTCTGATTATTAATACTATTATTTGACCTTGATTCCTTAACAACAGGGATTCCTTATTTTCATCCAAAGACTTTATGTATTTAATATTCTCGGGCTTGTATGGTTGTCTTTCTTGAGGACCACTTAAAGGTGCAAACCCCAAATTTTTTTGGCTAACAATATCCATGATTAATTGGCCGCTGGATCCATGTCTTCAAAGTTGTATCTCACAAAATTTTGTAGAGAACTCATCTTTGGCTCTTGACTAATGAAATTTACTTCATAAAGGATACCAGTGATCCTTTCGAGTCTGGATCAATGACAAACCTAGTCCTTGCTTCCCGTGCTTTGACATCAATGTTAAAACACTTCAACAAAATTAATATTTTTGGAATAAATTTCTATGAAAAATCATTTAAACCACCAAAAACACCTCTCAAGGTCATTTCTTCATTTGACTATGGATATAGGTACCATTACAAGATTTAAGGCACATAATTCTTTGGGCCCAACATCTTGAATGAGGAAACCTATCTCTTTCACCATAAAGAAACCTTATAAGAATAAAGGTTGAAGAATAACTCCTTGATCCATTACACATGACCTCTTAAGCATATCCATACCATTCAAATGGGGATATTAATGATATCATGAATTTTTTATTACTAGTTATGGGCCTCAATGTCTCAGATATGTATAGGGGGGCTAACCTAGGTTTTGTGCCATAAATGAAGATTATAGTAATTAATATGCATGAAAAACACATGAACTCCAAAGGGGATATTTGGCCTCTAAGTGGAGTTATGTGTACCATTAAAATTTTCAAGAACAAGTTATGGGTCAAGGGTTCATCAAAATGGTTCAAGAAGAAGCCTACATTTTAGGCCTTGATGAAAGAGTTTTTGCATCTAGGATGAAGAACTACACCTTAAACCTACACACATGACCTACAAAGTGTATCCTTTTTCCTTTAGTTGACATATTTGAACCACTAGGGGTTTTAGAGAAGTAGGCATCGATATGAAGACCTGATCCGTGTCAAGTGATGAAAATTGCTCAGTAGACCCATAAGTCAGCTTGTGGGACTTGAGAGCCATTATTAAGTCCTTGAGCCACCACAAATGATCTCTCTATGTGATATTTGTCCTTTAATTTGAAATATGGAAACATTAGAAGGTTTTTAGCACTAAGTATACATCGTGGGGTAATAAATATGGTCAAGGGAGGAAAATAAAGCCTTAGGACCTAAAGGAAAATTCTATGTATCAAAATTCAAGCCTTGAACCACCATAATATATTGGGATATCCCTCTTATTTGGGATATAGGAATTGTTAAAAGGTTTTCATTTGTAGGTATGAGTTTCATTGATTTGACCATGTTTGAGAAGGAAACTTATGCCTCAATCCATAAATATAGCTTCTAATGTTGAAGGGACGTGAAAGAGAATGTGAACCAACACATCGGACCTTTTTATGGGATATTTGGCCTTGATGAGGGGATACGAGCTCCTCTATTGGAAGGCTTACAACACTATATTTGGTTCGCAATGCCTTGAAAATGGTTTGGGGAGGAAACCACCTAGTGGCATTGACCTCCTCAATCATAAGCCAAGGATACACTTAGGAGGGGCCATGTGTGGTTATTTGAGGCATCCTTCTTGTCCCTAATGGATAGAGACTTCCTTTATGGGAAAATATTCATATTTTCTCCCCTAACTATTCCCATGCTCATGCTCTCAAGGCCCATGTATGAGGTGACATTGTTGGCCCCAAATTCCTAAATTCTCTTTTTAGGCCTTAAGAAAAGGGTTCCTCCCCCAACCATGTTCAAGGAATAATGACCCAAAATTACTGCTAAAAATTATAATAGATCCCATATCCCATCTTAAAGGCCAAAGATCCCATAAAAATTTCATTTGTGGTGATTAAAGTCCTCTAATGTCCCTTAAACCTTAGAAGCTACCTTTAGATCTTAACGCCTGAGCTTCCTCCCCCAAAAATTTTCAATGTTTCTTTGGATGCCTCAAGTTTTCTTTATGTCATATGTCATGTCCCTCTTCCCTATATCATTTTTAGGGTCTTGGGACACTCATGTACTACTCAAAACCACCTAGTGGAATCCCAAATCATAGGTCAATGACACCCTTTGCAGACTATGTGTGGTTGTTTAAGGCATCCTTCTTAGCTTAAATGGATAGAAGCTTCCTTTAGTGCCTAAGGTTCATTTTTCCTCCCTTAACCATGTATAGGGCTCGAAGACCCATGTTTGAGATGAAATTATTGTCCCTAGATGACTAAAAGTTTTCTTTAGGGCCTAACGCTAGGATTTCCTTCCCAAACCATGTTCAAGACATAATAGCCTAAATTTGGTGCTAAACATATTCTAGTAGATCCCATATCCTATCTTGAAGACCAAATATCACATATAAATTTCCTATGTGGTGGTTCAAGTCCCTTCAACATTAGAAGCTACCTTTAGGCCTTGATTCTTGAGTTACCACCCTATCATGGTTAAGACAATGAGTCCCATACCTAGAACTGAAAAACTTTCTAATGATGCCCATATCCCAACTAATAGAGAGGAAAATCTCAACAAATTAGGTGGTTCAAGGAATTTTTATTATATTTGGATGCCTCAAATCTTATTTTAGATCCTAAGGCTTTATTTTCCTTCCTTTTCTATGTCCTTTTCCCCATGGACTATGCTTGGTGTTCATATTGCAACTCAAAGGACAAATATCCCGCAAAGGGGTCATTTGTGGTGGTAATAGGATGTATGCATGGCTCTTAAGCCACAGAAGCTACTTTTTAGGCATCTTAGGTAAGTTTTGTCACTTGCTCCAAGTCTTCAATTTGATACTTCTCCAAAAACACTGATGGTTCTAGCATGCCCACTAAGAGCCATGTGATAAAATTTAGAGGTCATGTGTGGGGTTAAAGGTGATGTTATTTGGCCTTGGATGCATGAAATATTCCTTAAATTCATAAATCATAGGGTTTTCCTACCACTATTTTGAGGAACCCTTAACCCATATATAACTTGTGCTTGAAAATTGTAATGGTGCACATAACTCCACTTGGAGGTCAAATATCCTCTTTGGAGGTCATGTGTTTTTATTTTATCTAACTTCATATAGTTTTAATTTATGGCCTAATACCTTGGTTTTACCCACCAACCATATCCAAGACCCTAAATACCATAACTAGTTATAAAAAATTCATAATATCATCAATATACCCACTTGGAAAATAAAGATATACTTAAGAAGTCATGTGTAGTGGATCAAAGTGTTGTTCTTGAATATTGATTCTTAGAATATTCCTTTATGGTGTAGGGCATAGGTTTTTTCTTTCAAATATGTCTAGGGCCTAAAGAATCATGTTACTCTTATCTAAAATCATTAATGGAACCCATATCCATAATGAAAGGAAGGATAACCTTGAGAGGTCTTGTGTGGTGGTTTGACATGATTTTCATAGCCATCTATTCCAAAATAATTAATTTAGGGTCAAATTACCATTTTTTCTCTCATGATTATGTCAAGGGCCTCATTACTCGTAACTAGTGCTAAAAATACTCTAATGATGCACATATCCCTACTTAAAGATAAGGATTCCCTTAGGATGTGTGGTGGTTGAAGGTGTTGTTCCAAGGACTTTGATACTTAGAACAAACCTCTACAACATAAGGCCCAATTTTACTTCCTATACCATGTCAAGGACCCTATTACCCATATTTAATGCTCAATCCCTCTATTGCAATTAATATTTTCACTTGGTGGTGAAGGGTATATACCATGGAAAATAATTTAATCAAGTATGCACACATTCATAAAAGTTTGCATGCATTCTTAAAAGCATGCACACATTCCTCAAAATGCAAATTTTATTATGAACGTGTGTGCTTTTGGGAAAGTGCACATGTTCTTGAAAAATATAAGTTGGCAAGCGTGCATGGCAGTTTGAGGTGCATTAAGGCTATAGGATGAAGAACACATGCATATTTATAGGAACACACTTGTTTCTATGTGAATAATGTGTCAAAAAACTGTATTAAAAATATATGTATATTTACAAAACTTAAATTAATTATATTAAAAATAAAATGAAAAATATATATAAAAAATAAAACAAACATAAACAAAATAAAAAATAATGTGCTTAAATAGATTCATCTAAGCAAAATTCTTAAGTAATAACACATTTATATTTGAAATTTTTTGTATCCCTCTCAATACTTCTTTTCATGTATAGAAAATTAACATGAGTATATATTTATTCATATAGTTAAAATCATTTAACTATAAAATTACCCAAACATTTATAAATAACAGATACATCATGGAACAAAGCATCAACATTAATAAATAGTATCCTCGGATCTGGGTGTCAGTTTTCCAGATGAAAAAATTAATCGCCTTCATGAAACCAACACATAGAGTGAATGAGGTAGATTTTCGGTGGCACCACTGGCATGCCCTCCACCATGTCTCAGGTCTAGAGAGAGGTGGTGGTGTCAAGTCCACCGTCCTCCCACATTTAAAGCACAATAAGTGCATTCATAATCAACTTGCCATCTAGCATCCCAAAATCAATGTTATAAGGCTTTTTTCTCTCAACATGGCCATCCATTCTATTTGTTGCTCAAAGGTGGAAACTCTGCTCAAATGCATGGCATTGTAATCGATTTCTTTGAAACCATGGTGCAGGAACGTGGATTTTCTAGTATATCTGGTTGAGGAAGAGGTAGACCTACCCTCCCTCCCTGGCATGAGAAATAGGATGCACACTTCGATTGTAGCATCTGCACCGGTATCGATAAATGGTGGCAAATGCAGAAGCCAGGGAGCTTAGAGTCACTAGTGATCGCCTTTGGGCTCTGCGCAACCTTCTTGGCTTCCATTACATGGATAAGGAAGATATCAATTTTTTGCTGGAAGGAAACATCCATGATATAGAATTTCATATCATGCAAAGTCACTTTACCACCTATTGTAGCCTACAAGAAACCCTTATTCATTTTTATTCTAATTATTAATAAATAATGGGGATCTTTCTTTTATTTTAATAAAATTTTTATATTTTAATAAAATTTTTATATTTTAATAAAATTATGACATTTTTGGATCTCTTAGGCTTGAAGCTTCCTTCATAGGAACTAATATAATGAAGACCTGACTTTAAATTGTTACAATGATCATAAATCTCTAAAAATGCTCTTTCATAAAGATTAAAGTTGAATCAGAAAATTTCTATCAGATTCTTACTATATCATAACCTCCTTTCTGTGAAAGTTACGTAAAACCTTTCTCCGATATCTCTTCCCCGATGTTTTCTTTTAAAAGGTTTTTTACAAAGGTTTTATCATAAGTCAGTGCACACCTCTTTATAATTGAATATTATAATTAGTCCTCGACCCCACAAACATTATTTTATTATATCGATGCCCACCATATCATAATCTTTGTAAGATGACACCTCTGATTCCCTTCCCTTTCGATATATTTCATCACTAATAATTCAATATTCCCATTTTAAATATTCTGATATGCCACTTCCGATATGAATTCCCCGATATCACTTCCCGCCTTCATCGAAATTCTCATTTATTGTATTCTCCCATTATCGTAACTTTTAAATGCATCCCTCTGTTTCATTTCTCCGATATTTTTCCTCTGATATATTGATTTGGAAAGCCCACGTGAATTCACGTTTCTTCATTTAATGTTTAAAAGTGGTGAAGTTATGGTTTTTGAAATTATAAACATTTTCACTCATTTCACCTCAATTCTATCAATATTTTCAGTAAAAAGAGAGATTGTAGTTGTAATGTTTATGCATTTGCGCTAAGTCTTCTGAGTTAAAGTTTATCACTCATCTTTTATTTTCTGCTATAGTCTAGTCCTTACTTCCATAACAATCAAGAAATGTATAAATAAGGGAAAGGAAAGAAGAAAATTGCAACATAGCAGCCATCTACTGCTCCTCCAACCGAAAGCGCTGAAGATAAGAAATACATGCCAGTGTTATTTTCTGACACAGTCTGCACTAAAGGAATTGGACACTCCTCATGGGAATCCATGTATAAGTTCTTTGAAGATGAAGAACCCATAAATACATAGAGGACAATTACTGTCGACAATTCTACCCTAGTCTCCAATGCTACCTATAGAGATGTGGCTAATTCCTTCTCGTACAAGATTGCAGCCCGACCTAGAATTCGTCCTTATACATACATGGTTCGGTGGGTTGTAAGCGACTTGAGAATTTCCAACATAAATATTGTGACAATGAAGAAAACGGTTATTGGATCGTTTTCAGGTGAATATTTGAGAAATATGTACCATCTACCTGAACCACAATGTAAATATGACAAGAAATTTGTGGAATAATTCATGAAAGAACATGACCATGCATTAGAGCCAATTAGGCCATGGAGGAGGGACTCAAACAAGTATAAATGAGAAGAATTGGGTAAGTATGTTATTGACTTCCTTGATGGTCCCTTTTTTTAGGCAACTACTATGATGTGTAGACTCTTTGGTATGCCTAATACACTGAAGTTTATTGATCAATGCACACCACTTATTGGTGGGGCTTCAAAGGATTTTACCTTGGACCAGAGTAATATTATCTCAGATAACCTAGTCACCAACGTCCTTTCTTTTAGAAAAGATAAAAAATTCTCTAAGAACATACTCCCCCCCTTTTACATGAGTGCTTACATAATAGACACCTTGTGTTTCACTATGGACTTTTCCTCTATGGGTTGGAAGTGGACTATAGAAGACCCAACCCCTATTCACATCTACCATGATATCCTTTGGAATTCAAAATATTTGCCACATATCTATGTTAGTGTCATTCTAGTCATACTGCCATCAGTGGTCAAAACTGCTCTTTTGCATTTGCATATTAGGTGTCTCATACCGAATAAATTTCACCATTCCGCTAGGTCATGGATTCATTGATGGTAGTAATTTTTTATCAGCTTTCCCTCATAAGGTACTTGCTGATTTTCCTTTCTATGGTCTTTAGTCATTAGTCACTTTCATTCTCAAAATCATATCAGTAGGTCATAGGATGGGTCTCACTAGTTTCTAGGGTCTCACCATGGTCAAATTAATGAGTCAAATGCCAATAATATCAGCAAGGTCATGAGGAAGTCAATAAAATCAAAGTCACTACACCTGGAAGATTAAAAAGATATTTTATTCAGCTTGATGTAATTTTCACCTCAAAACCATGTTTTGAGGTGAAAACATGATATTTTTCCTTTATTATCATTCATTATGTAATTTTATATCATCATGTGTAATAAGTCACAATTCAGAAGCTGTTATCTCCACAAAGTGATGTCCCTGCCTTCAGAGAAGTTTTTCGCAGCATGTTTAGCGCCAAATCATCTTCCAAGAAAATCTATTAGAAGGAGTCCGGAAAGAGCTTTCCAACGGTATACTGCACTCTTAAGACTGACTTCTGGATTGAAATTTATGCTTAAGTGAAGTAAAATTCCCTATATCTTCAAATAACCCCTATTTCCCATTTTTTCCCTCAAAACTTCATGTTTAAATTTTTAATATTTCCCTTATAAAAATCCCTTTTCCTCTCTCCGATCATAAAATCGCATTATAAAAGTCTTTAAAAAAATATAAATCATATATGCGATTAAAAAAACCACTTCCCCACCATTACCCATAAACTTTATAATAAAGTTTATGTTATACATATAGAGTCCCCGCCGATCCCAAAACCACTTCCCCGTCCTGCCTTTGAAACTTTATAATAAAGCTTAAAGTTTCATATCATTAAACCCCAATCACAATCGCAACTCTTTAATGGGTACCCCTGATTGAGTTAAGTCGCTGATTAAAAAGTCCCGATCGACCCACCTCCGATCGCATCACATCATTTAAAGCCCATCACGGATTGAACCTTCCCCGACTAAAAAACCTCCGATGCAATTGATCACAGCCCTTCCTCCGATCTCCCGATCGCAACTCCCGATCCGCTCCCCCGATTGACCTCCGCCAATGGCTCACTCCCGATTACATGCCCGTCGTCGATCTTATCATCCAATCCGACGGCCCACAAACAATTGGACTGTTCCAATCGGCGATGTTAAATCTTTCCCCGATCTCGCCTTCCTCCGATTTCCGATTCCGATTAACTTTTGGGCCCACCGTAATACTTCTGCCATTCATCAGAAAAGCCCTTCTTCTTTGTAAAGATTAAAATTTTTTCATTTTGTTTATTACAAAGGCCTTTGCCCAATCGCATCAGGAAAGTTGTGTTATGTTCCACCCCACCCTCCGATCCCCGATTGCGATCACTGTGTGTATTAAAATCTATCGCAGACATGCATTTCAAAGTTTTGTCATATATTATGTTCCTTACTTACAATCGCATCGGAAGTTTTTCGCTCCATTGTATATCATATTCTCCCTGCCTTTTATTCTGACTGCGATTACGATGTGGGTCCCACCTCCTTTCCATTCAAAGAAACTAATTTCCCTTCACCGAAAGCATAATTTCATTTCCGCTTTATTTCAACAGCATTTTATTTAAAAAAAGTCGGTTTTCTCCAAACAAATAAAGGAAAGCAAAGTGACAGTCAAAGGCCGAGAGCTAAAATAAGAAAAGATTGTTACACCAGCAGCAAAGTAGGAAATCTCCTTTCATATTGCCTATTTTCTTTCGTCCATGTATAACAACAAATCTCCAAGAAGTCAAATGTAATGTTGTCCCTTATTTTAGGGGGAAAATTGTTGTTTTTCTCTTCCATATTCAGATTTCAGTTCTTGAGGTGTCAGAACAACTCCCTTTTTCTATGGATCTATGTTCCCACATTTCAGCCTATTTATTGTAATTGTAAATCATTTTGCAACAAAGGTCGGTAACTCAGAAGTAGGGGAATAGTGTGGAAGAAAACTCTGCGCTTCATTGTACAGTCTGACAGGGAATTAATAAAAGATGCAGCTCTGATTTGTGGGATCCATGTGGTATGAGATTTAGCATTTGTTCTCTCTTTGGTTTCATATGTAAATTGTTATGTTTCACCTCTCATTCATAAAAATTTCCTTTTGAATTCTTTCAAGATAGAAAGGTAGAATCCATTTTATATGCTCTGCCTTGGGAAAATTCATGCTCCGTGTTTTTCTTCTGTTTGAAAAGGATCCATTTATTGTGCCCTTTTCAGCTCCTCACCAGTTTGTCCATCCCATCCATATTTAGCTTTATTTGCTAAGTTTCCTGCCTATCTTGCCCCATGAAATACCCAATGTCCTGATTTAATTCCCGGTTTCAACTATCCCATTTTGTCCCACGCATCCCTGAAAATTCATTTATTTTATTAAAGCCTTTTCCCCATCATTTTATCTAGCCTAATATCAGTCCATTTATTGTGTTCCATTGAATATTATTTCATGGAGAGAGCCCTCTCCTGTCCTTGTAGGGCTAGCTACAAGGCTGGGCGTGGTTTAGTTGTTACCCTGTTTTGCCTTTTCAACCTGGGGTCCAATTCAGGAGATAACATCTCTGGCGACTCATCTAGGGAAGCTCAAGATTGTTTGTTTGTTAGTGTTATTCGTTTTATAAACTACAGACAGAGCCTGAAGTTATGCCAAGTAGCCTTCGAACTGCACATTTCTTTGCAAGTGCATAAGTAGATAAATGCTGCTTCAGTCAATCTCCGGTCTAGTCTTATAAACATAACATCTGACTTGCAAATTGCCCCAGTACATCAAATAATTCTAGACTTTTGGATGATGATGTTCAGAATTTGCTAGGCTGGAAATAATTTTTTTGTAAAATAGAAATTCGACCACACTGGCTTCAAGAAGATACACTAGGGTTAATCCAGATCCAAATCCTCCCCCTGTGTTTGAAAATCCGAACCTTATCCCAAGAATTGTCAGAAGACAAGAAGGATCATTAAGCCCCAGACCCGTCACCAGATCCTATACTTGGCCCAGTGAGTGGATTTTTGTAGAAGACCTTTCCTTTGATGAGAATTTTGAGCTTTCTTTATTTAGGAATAAGTCTGAAACCGACATTCATGATACCTTTTTAGATCCTCAGTTCCATGTAGTTATTGAAGTCCAAAGAGAAAATACCTCCATTGACGATCACATTTTGAATTCTCCTCAGTCCATCACTGTAACTAATACTCCTGAGCCTTCATAATCATCAGGAACAGTCTTTCGTCCTCCCAATTCATCAGCATTCCCATCAGTCAATTCCCAATTTTCATCTCCTCCATCAACACCTCCCTCAAATCCTACAAATCCTGTTGTAAATCCACCTAGAGTTATGGCTGCCAGGTATGCACCCCTGGTCTTACCCCAGGTCCTCAACGATATGTCGGCTGACTATAAAAGTAAAATTCCTATTTTTGGTGCCACTCAGAGCATCATAGCTCAGTAGCATGTTGATAAAATGAATGGATTTTTTGATTTACATGAGGTAGAAGCAGAGAATGTAACAACCAGGCTGTTTTTCCAAAGCTTCGGAGGTGAAGTCAGAAAGTGGTTTAGAGCCTTACCGCCAGGCTCAATTCGCACTTTGTAGGAGTTGCACACTCATTTCCTAGACCAGTGGGAGGTAAAAGAGAACCCACTCCAAATTCTGTCTGAGTATGAGAACATTAAAAGAAATGTGGGTGAAACTGTGCAGGATTATTGTTTAAGATTCAATGTTGTATATAATGTTATTCCAGCTAATTTGAAGCCTCCTGTGGGACTAGCATTGTTGAAATTTCCCGATGGTTTTGATGCCGACATGGCATATCAGCTGCGTGAAAGAGACCCGTCTTCACTTGAAGACATGCAGAAGATAGCGGTAAATGTTGAAGCTAATCTGCTGGCTAAAAGAGCATGAGCCAGAGCTGAGAAAAGAGTCACAATAAAAGAGGAGGCCTCTACTTCAGACAGTAAAATGGACACTCTGATTAGAATAGTAGAAAAAATGGTCGATAGGTTAACCATTGCAGATAAACCGAAGCCTCAAATAAGAAATCCTAATTTCAGAGGACAGCAGCCGCAATTCAGGATTAAACAGAGAGAGCAAAGAACGCAGGACCAAGCTGCGCCACCACAGCAATAGATTAAAACTCCATTGCAGCAGAACTACGTGCAAGGGACAGATTCAAATGACGATGATCCTATGATTGAGGCTAATCACTTTTTCACAGCTGATGGTGCGCCAATTTTCCTCACAGAAGATGAAGAATACACAGTGGCGACTCCAGACATTCAAAAAGACCAAAATTTCACTTTGGCCAATGACACAGTATTGGAAGAAGAGTCCAATGACTACCAGAGAGGGTACATGAACGCTCTGTCGGCTCAGCAAAGGTAGTACTCTTTAAGGAACAGAGAGGTTACAATCAGTCCCATTCAAAAGAGAAAATAACTCCAAATAAAGAACGATGCACAGAAGAAAGCAAAAGAGTCGGTCGACCCGTCCTCTAGTAAAGTGCCTGCAGTTACTAATACAGCAAATGAAAAGAAACAGAAGAGCTCAACAAAGGAGCAAACAAAGAAGAAAGATCAGCCCATTAAAGAGGTAGAAAAAGCTCCCTCCTTTAATCTAGAAAATGAAATCTCTAAGTTAAAAGTGTCTATGCTCCTCACAGAGTTGGTGAATAATAACGCATATAAAACTCATGTGTCCAAAGTCTTGCAAATAGACTCTGTCTCTGATATGGTTAATGTAGAAGATGACTACCCTGAACTTATTTTCGGTCTAGCCACAGAAGAATCTAAAGAAAATGAAGTCCCTCCTTTTTACCTGAGTCTTAGAGTACATGAGTTTATCTTGCATAATGCTATGTTGGACCCTGGGGCCTCACATAATTTGATGCCCAAAGCTGTCATGGAGAAGCTAGGCCTTGATATCACTCGAAAATATCATGATTTGTATTCATTCGACTCAAGTAGGGTCCAATGTATTGGTCTAATTAAATATTTGGTAGGGTCTTTAGATCAGATTCCAGCAAAGAATGTCTTGATGGATGTAGTTGTTGTTGATGTTCCACCAAGGTTTGGAATGCTTCTATCTAGGTCTTGGGGTGCCAAACTCAAAGGAACTATGCATCTTGACTTCTCTTATGTTTCTATCCCTGTATTTGGCCATTTGAGGAAGTTATATAGAGAAAATAAAATGAAATATATGATTACCAGCAAAGACAAGCCTGTAAATCATCCCATTAATGTTGTCCACACAGATTTAGAGTCTTTTGTCTTATATTTGGATGGTGGTTTAAACGATGAGAATGTTCAATTAGTACAAGTAGATGAAATACATGAGATTTCAGATAATTTCAAAGAAGTCCTTAAACAGGGAAAGGATAAAGTGGCAAAAACTTTTGAACCTCCTGCCTGCCAGCAGCAAAAGGACAATAAACAACCAGAAATCAACCAAGGTAAAGAAAAGAAAGAAATACAATTCCAGCATCTTCAAGAAAAAGAAGAAGGCTTGTGGAGTATGGATTTTGATGGAGCTATTGGTAAGGATGGAGCTGGTATTGGAATATCTATTGGGAGTCCTATTTTCCAGCCTGAGAAGGTTCCAAGTAATGTTAGAGTTTGTGCTTATAAGTTAGCTTTTGATTGCTCTAACAATGAAGCAGAATACGAGGCTTTGATTGCAGGTCTCAAAATTCTGAAGAAGTTGAATGCAAAAAGGATTTCTGTGTATGGTGACTCCGAGCTGATAATCAAACAGGTGAAGGGAGAATACCAATCAAAACATCCAAGATTGAGGGCATACAGAAATGCACTCTTGAACATTTTGAAAACATTCCCTGAATATACTTTGACAGCAGTGCCCAGGATGAAGAACATTATTGCTGATTCCCTTGCCACTACTGCAAGTAACTTGAAGATTCCATTGAACTCCAGTAATAAGTTTGAGATCTATGTCAAAAATAGGCCTGCTGTTCCAGACAATTTAAGGTATTGGCAAGTATTTTGGGATGACAATGATATTAATGCATTTTTGCAGGGTGATGGAAAATTCAAAGATACTCCCTAGAGGGTGAGTATGAGGTTGATGATCAGGAGTTAGAAGCAAACTAGATGGACATATTGCAGCTAAAGGATAATGTAATTCCTATAGGTATCATACCTCTAGAGGAGCTTTTTTATCAGGATGATGTCGCAAAGAAACCAAGCTTGGTGCCCACAGAGAAAGGAGTTGAAGATGTGAATATTGGAACAGCTGACCAGCCCAAATTCATCAAATTTTCAAAGGAATTATCCCCTGACGTAAAGGAGAAGTATGTTAAGTTTCTTTTTGAATTTTCTGATGTATTTGCATGGGATTATTCAGATTTGAAAGTGTATGACAAGAACATAATTTAGCATACAATTCCTATCAAGCCGGATCAGAAGCCTTTCAGACAGAAGCTGAGAAGAATCAATCTCAAGCTGCTGCCATCAATTGAAAAGGAGGTAAATAGGTTGTACAAAGTAGGAATCATAGTTCCTATTAGATTTTTTGATTGGATTTCGAATATGGTCCCAGTGCGTGAAAAGACTGGAGAAATAATATTGTGCATAGATTTTTGGAACTTGAATAAGGCATCCTTAAAGGATAATTACCCACTTCTGAAAATGGACCATATTTTGTAGAGAGTAGTTGGACCATCTAGGATGTCACTACTTGATAGCTACTCAGGCTACAACCAGATCTTGGTGCATGAGAAGGACCAAGATAAAACTACCTTCACAACACCCCGGGGAACCTTCCAGTATGCTAAGATGCCCTTCGGACTGAAGAACGCTGGAGCCACCTTCTAGCATGCAATGGACATTTCTTTTGAAAATGAAAAAGATGCTTTTCTTGTTTTTTATTTGGATGATTTGACAGTGTTTTCAGGTTCAGACGATGAGCATTTGCACCATTTAAGAGTGGTTTTTCAGCGTTGCAAAAAGTTTGGGATTTCTCTCAATCCCAAGAAGAGACTTTTTGCCATGGATGAAGGAAAATTGCTCAGGCATATCATATCTAAAGATGGCATCCGCATAGATCTAGCCAGAGTGGAGGCAATTCAGCTCATAGATCTTCCACGGAACAAGAAAGAGATTCAGGCCTTCAATGGTAAGATGAATTTTTTGCGTAGATTTATACCTAATCTGGCTAAACATTTGAGAGAAATGACCAATATGTTGAAGAAAGACAACACTGTTAAGTGGAGTGAAGAAGCTATCAAGTCATTCAATTTGGTAAAATTTGCTTTGTCTAATGCCCCAGTTTTGATCAGCCCCGACTGTTAGGGTCCTTTTATTATATTTTCGTTTGCATCTGAGCATACTATGGCTGTTGTTTTAATGCAAAAGAGAGATGAAGTAGAAAATCCAATTGCCTTTTTCAATAGGAATATTAGAGATGCTGCTTTAAGATATAATATTATTGAAAAACAAGCATTGGCTCTTATCAAGGCATTGAAATATTTTAGGGTCTATATTCTGCATTCACATACTATAGCGTAGTCCCCGTTGTAGCCGCTACAACACCACCCAAAATTTTGGGTATATTTAAAATTTCGGGTTCCCCCTCTGCTCGCCTAGGCGTTAAAGTCTTTCACCTGACCTGCAGTCAACGACATCCCGTCGACCTATCTCTAACCCCTCACAAGTTTTCTCATCACCATGACTTGATGTTGTCGCTGCAATCACGCCATATGTGGGAGGGATCATCTAGCGTACGCTCGAACATTCTTACTGCAGTCGCGCCATGTGTAATGAGATTGCCATGCATATGTTTGAACGAGAACCTTGTGTGTATTGACGAGTAAAAGCCCTCCTGCTGTAGGTCATTAAGCATATTGTTTGAATGCTTCTCTTAAGCTTGTTAGTTTCATGTGTTTTATCTGTGGTTATCATTATTGAAGAGTAATTATGATGTTGTAATATCCCACGCAGGTTGACCCCACGGGTGACAAACTCCTCAGTCGTGTCACGACATAAAGGGAATTAAAATTGGGCTCCATAACGAGGTCAAAGTTGCGGAACAGGGGAGGAGCAGGAGCAAACGAGCAGTACTGTTAAAAGGAGGATGGTGTGATGCACACCGATCATAAAAGAACCCTCTATGTCACTGATGCAAAGGCTTCCTTCACTAGAGCGCACCAGATGCTTAAAACGCTCCGTTTGAAAATGTATAGATCCTACATCATATCATCTAAATGTCGATGGTGTACGCAAAGGAACATATTTCGCCACTTCGATGAATCTAGCCTGAAGTATAGCCCAGTGGACATAGCCGACTCAGGAGATCTCCCTAGAGAATGACAATCTCATATGGGTGTGGTGGTCGCAAGGAGTACATGTGGAAGAACGAAAGGGCCTTAAAACCCTAGTCCTCTTTGCTCTCGAACTATGTCTATGTGAGACCATAAGAAACGGGGAATTTCAAATTGAACCTTAAGGTCATGATGAAATGCATATGCCTTTCGGTAGCCGGGTGAAAAAGGGAAATATGAAAAGGGCCATCAACATGGCCTGAACAAATGACTAATCTACCCTATGAAGCTGCATTGTTTTTAAAGAAATTCCTCGAGAAGGATATGCTTTCAATAAAAAGTAAGATGAATATATTTGGAGACTTCTCATCGACCTCACATTTCCAAATGCTTCACAAAACATCCCATGCTCGGTTGTGGAGTGGCAGATGTCTAATCTCAATCTTGCAAGGCACGAAGCATTCATATCATGAGGTTATGACCTTGGTGTGAATATTTTATTTATTTGCACTAACGATATGAGGAAAAGCGAATGATCCACGTTATATAGTTGAACTAAGGCGCAAAACAGATAAAGCAGTTCGTTTTCGAACCATGTGCGATGGCAGGTTTTCCACCTATGATAAATACTTGGAGCAAACGTTTATTATTACAGTGGTCAAACCTCACATGGGCGCCAATGTTTAACAATCTGGAGCAATATATATATGCATGGACACGTGGCGTTGGAATCCTACGTTCGATGGTCTTATTTTTAAAAAACATGGAGCAGGTGCAAAGGTCTAACGGCTGTTTTCCAACTTATGGCAAATGTGTGAAGCAGTTTACATTCTAGCGGTCAACAGGACGAGGAAACGTGGCACGTAAATCCATGGCACGTAGCATGGGCGACAATGTTCGATGTTTTTCAACCTATGCTGAAGGTTTGTCCAAAGTCGACTGAGATTGGACGTTCAGGTGTTTACATTGCATGTTGGAGCAGAATTAATAGTCAAATTTTATGGAACGAAATATGTTAACAAACATATAGCGGTGAACGTTATAATTAAAGCATGGATTAGAAACACATGAAAACCCACTACAATTGAAATCGACTATTTCTATGATGGAGGTGATATATAACGGTCAAAGTCATGTCTAAAACATGGAGAGAGATGTTTTAATGACTTTGGTGCAGACATGCACAGACACGTTGCATGAAATAAAACGTTCGATGGCATGTGTTGGAAACATGGCGCAAACATGCCTGGGCACGTTGCATGGAGCCGAAGGTTCGTGGGCGTTTTTCAACATGGAGCAGAGTGGTATGATAAACCTTAGTGCGATGTAGAATAATTTACAATCATGTTTCAAGCAGGTGCCAGAATAATATGGTTTTCAAACCGGGTAAGATTGCAGGGGCGAGATCACATAAACTAAACAAAGAGAAAATGTTACGAACAGGCGCCGAGCAGTGGTCAAAAGGCTATGTTTGAAATACAGGCAGATGCATGGTAACAAAGCCACGTTGGCGTTATAAGTAATTGTAACGAAATAATAAGTCACCACGGTCTGTTTATCGATAGATAGTGGTTGCGCAATACGCCGTGAGAGATATCATGAAGCCCGCTAACCACCGATGCCAAGTCAGGTGCCCCACATGCCGGAGGAGGCAAATTTTAACACACGGCATGTCTGTCATATCGCAGCATGTCGTGATTTCAGGCCATGCGGAATGGATTGAAGGTTGGCGCGTTCCAAAAGTGGATGTTTAACGTTCCATGCACTGAAACAGGCAATTTTAACGCACAACATATCTGTAGTATCTTAGCAGGCCGTGATTGTAGGCCATGCATACAGACTGAAGGCTGGCGCAGTCCAAAAGCGGATGTGTAAGTGACAGAGGAGGCGAAAATCGCGAGCGGATTTAATGTTAGAACGCTGCCATCAAGAAATTAGAATGTATTTTCAAACACCCGGCTTGTACAGAGAGAGTCATATCTGAAAGGAGATCAAGCGATATTTATACTGTGATGGAAACGTTGCATGAAGATTTGGCAGACTTTAGAGAGTCTGGAAATCGAGCCAAACGAAAAGAGCAGTCACCAGTCAGTGGCTCCATTGAATGTTCAGTCGATTATGAATGAGTTAGTGAGGGCCTTTCAGCAATCGTGCTCCGTGAATGTGCTGCGTGGTGATTTGAAGCCCCATCGCCAAAAACTATAGGCCTCCGGAGTTGTTTCTAAGATGCACAGGAAATCGATTTCATTACAGTCCCGCTGTTGATGTATGGTCAATGGGTTGCATTTTTGCAGGCTCGTTGCTCCAAACACCAGCATCGTCCTTGGGTTTCGCAGAGGTCAAGCGGCGTAAAGGCATTATAGTGAGGATCGCTCACACAATTACTGGCCCCGAAGATGAAAATCTCTCAAATATGATTGCTAACACAGAGACCCGCCAGTTGGTGAAAAGGGACAGTTACCTCCTACTCCTTCTCTTCTACTGGGCGCAGTGTTTTTGGATGTAGCGTATGTTACACCATTTGTTGGTCATCTAACTCTTCATCATTAGATGGACCCAAGGACACCATGTAAGACCAGTTTTACCCCAAGTAAAACTGCTTTCACTATGTTAATTAGGAAACCCCAAAAGGAATAATTAATTAAACCATAATTTAATTATTATTCCCAGTCATGTTTAACCCAAAAACAAGGAAATTAATGAGATTAACCCATAGTTATCTTATTATTTTCTAGGAATAATTATTTAAATAATATTCCTTGTTAAATATGACCAAATCAACCACCATTAATTAAATAAATCATTATTTATTTGATTATATCCCAACCACTTCCTTAAAAAGATAAATAAATCATTTATTTATTTATTCTTCACTAATCAAGGGATTTGAGCCAAGTCAAACACCCTTTCCCTCCAACAAATAATAATAAATATTCCATAGAGGTGGATCTAGATTTGATTAACATTATTTTAATCATGCACCAAGATCTAGAATGACCCAATATTTTGTTATAAATAGGAGGGTTTTCCCATCATTCTTCACCTTTTGTTGCCTATTAGATCACTCTGGATCTATACACTTGGTCTCATTTTTCTACCATTTGCTCCCATTGAGCTCTACTTTCTGCATTGGGTTTTCTACATCTACAAGAGAGAGAAAGCTTAGATCTGAAGTGCCGAGGACTACAAAGAACCCATCCCATTGAGGAGATCTGGATACACCTTCTTGTTTCCTCCCAGGTGCCCTGTAATATAAAAATTCATTCAAAATCGTGTTCTTGTCTTGTCTGTTGGATGCATGGAGCAAACTCTTTACTTTTCTGCTTAATGTCTTTCCATTTATAGATCTGTTTGTTGCAGCACTTTAACTACTAATTGCAGATCCGAAGATGTTTTGCAGCCTTTATTGTTGTTAGGGCTATTAGTTATGCGTAGCTAAAGTGGTTCTTTTTCGTACACTTCGACGAAGAATTCATACTAACAAATGGCGACTCCACACGGGTTTTAAATTACGACCGCCGTCGTTTTTCATATTCCTGCATATCCAGCTACTTCAGGCCCTAGGGCTTCTTTTTTAGCTGCTTAGTTTTTCTCTTTTCATGTCATTTTTCTCACATAAAACCCTAAAAACCTAAAATTTCTAACTTCCGTGTGTTTCTGGCCCTATTGCGCAGGTAAGCGACACCAGCCGCACTTGAGACGGCAATTTTTCAGAAAATCTGCCGCCGAAACAGCCGGAACGGGGGGGTCGCACCTTTTGGCCCAAAACCTGCGACCTGGACGCACCTTTTGGCCTGTTTCCTGCGACCTCAACTCAGATCAGGTCAGAACCTGCGACCTGCCCTTTTTTCAGCATTTTTCTGTAATTTTTCTGGGTTCTGCTGCAGCCTCTGCCAGGGTTTTCCAGCCTCTGTCTCAGCCCGCCTTGACCAAGATCTGATCTGTTTTTACTCATCTAAGTGGGAACCCAGCCTCTTAGGGCTTTAGTACCCTCCACTTTTTGTGGAAGAGTTTCAGCTGTTTCAGCCGTCGGTTTCAGAGCTTCAGCCCCCTCTTTTTCCAGATCTGTGACCTCACTTCCAGATCCTTTGAAATCAGCCTCTTTTCCTTTCAAATCACCTCTTGTCGTTTTGTTTGGACCTCCCCTAAAGGCCTCTGCCTTGTCCCCCCCGGCTTTTTGCTGATTTCCCTTTTTCCAGCCACCTTGCCTCTGTCTCTTGGCTGTGATCTGCACCCCTTATCTGCAGCTTTATCCTCCAGATCTCTGTCCCCTTTGACCCTAGATCTGTTGAGCTTCCTTTGTGTGTGTTTCCATAGTTTTTCCCTTTCTTTCCCGCATAGTTTTGAGAGACCCACCTTCTTGGGTTAAATAGATGCATACGTAGCTGTTATTTTTCTGTTATTTCAGCATTTTATTCTGTTCTCTGTAGGTTTATTTTCAGCTACGCAACACACTTTTTTGCTCTCAACAACGGAAAGGGTTTAAAAATTAAAATTAACGCACACCACACACTGACCCTAAGTGAAGAAGCGCCTGGTTTACACCGCCTGGCAAAGACTCTAAAATCAATCGTCACCGCACCTTATCTGCCCTTGACCTTCTTGATTCTGTCCCTTTCTGCCCTTGTCGGTTTCCTTCTTCCTGTCATCATTGCGCCCCCAAGGCGCCTTTCCCGGAGACTTCTTGGCCTTCATCCTCAGTTTCCGGTTGATCGACCTGCTCCGCACCGTCGTCGTCGAGCCCGTCCACCTTCGAGTCCGCACTCCGACTCCTCTCCTGATTCATCGGATCCCCCTTCTCCTTCCGGTTCTCCCCCTCCGACTCCTTTTACCTTCACCATGTCCGGATCCGGGCCTAATGCTAGCGGTTCTCCCGGCCCCAATGCCGGCCCTACTTCTAGCGGAACCGTCACAACCACTACTCCGGCCACCCCTGTGCTGCCGTACATTGCAGGCCTCAGCGTCCCCGATTTCCATCAGTTGATTAACGACCCCATTCATCATAATACTACCTAGCCCACTATGCCTACCAAGTTACCCTCTGATATCCCTAAGTTCGAGGGCCTTAATGGCGAAGACCCAACCAATCACGTTCGGTCTTTCCACATGTGGTGTTCCTCCAACTCCATTACCGATGACTCCATCCGTCTTCGTTTGTTCCAACGCACGCTTACCGGCGAAGCTTCTAAATGGTATGTCGAACATGCCACTTCCTCCCATACCACGTTTGAGACTCTTGCCCAAGACTTCTTGTCATACTTCCAGCTCCCTCTCCGATACGACACTGGCACGGAGCTCCTGACTTCATTTAAGCAATCCTCTTCCACACGCCTTTCTGCCCATGTTCAGGAATGGCGACGAAGACGGAGCTTATGTCGAGCCCCTCCCTTTGAAGATCGGGTTTACATGGACCGGTTCCTTCGCACCCTCCCGTCTCCCATCGGCAAAGATGTCGCCTCTCACTTTCCTCAATCTGAAGAAGCCGCCCTCCAAATAGCTTTAAAATATGACCTGATCTACGCTCAATCTGGTTATGTTTATACCGTTCTTCCTGACATCCCCAGGCCCGGTGGCGCTAACGCCCCGGGGGCATCTCATTCCGCCGACGGTATTGTTGGATCTCTTTCCCACCCCTCTGCTCACCCTCCTATGAGCCATGGCCTTCCTCAGGGGGGGGCCAGCACCTCTAGCACTCTGCCTCCCCCCGGCAACATGTATCCAGGATACGGCATGCCTCCTCCTTTTGCCCAACCTCCTGCTTACCTCCATGCTGCCCAACCCAACCCTTACTTTTATCCGCAGCCTGGTGCGCCAGCTCCTCCAGCATATGCGCTTCCGCCTCCCTTGCCTCCTCACCACCTGCAACAGCCCTTACAACCCCCTCCAGGGCAAGTATTTGCGCAGCAGGGTGCGTTTAATCCCCCTTCTTCTCAAAGAAGGCGGAGAGGCAACCAGAACCCATCTGCCCCCGGTAACCGAGGTCCCAATTCCGGTCCGGACCCTAACACTAGCAACCAGCCTCAGGGCATTCCGCCCAGGCCGGACAGGCCGCTTCGCACAAACAAGCCCTGTTCGTGTTGCGGTGTTTACGGTCACTACACTCACGATTGCCCTCTCTTACCCCAGATGCGACAGATGTGGGAGTCTCAAGCCACATTGCGCGGACAACACGCCTCCCCTCATACTCCTCCTAATGTGGCCACTACCCAGCCAGCTGTGTTCACTGAGCCTGCCCCTCACCAGGGATTCATGGCTACCAAACCCCCCGACAGCCATGTAGCCACTCCCCCATCCGTTTCTGGTTCCTCTGATTACCAGATCCTTATGATGCGCTCCGATCCTTCCCCTTCCGTCGCTCCTGCTGACAACCAAATGATTGTTTTTGACGCCACCCAATTGGACCATCCCCCTCTTCCTCCTTCCGTTGCTTTCCAACTCCCTGTCAAAATCCGGAATGCCACGGTATCCCGGTGTATAATTGATGAGGGGGCATCCACCTGTGTGATGTCCACTTTGGTTTGGAAGCAACTCGGATCCCCTGAGCTGGCCCCTTCCACGATCACCCTTCGAGCGTGGGACGGTCATGCCTCCCAGCCTATTGGCCTGTTCCATAACTGTCCCATCACTCTCGCCGGTAAGACCGTTTGCGTTGATGTCGAAGTCATTGACGCCCCTTTAGACTACAACATTCTATTGGGGCGAAGCTACACCTATGCCATGTCTGCTGTCCCCTCCGCTGTCTTCCGCAAGATGTCTTTTCCACATAATGGGAAGATAGTCACCATTGACCAGCTATCTTATCATGAACCGCCGTCTCCGACCCCCTCCGAGACGAAAATCTCTTCCGTAGCCAACAAGAAAACCGTCGATTCCTTGACCAGTGTCTCCCCCGGCGTCTATAAAGATTCTACCCTGCTGGGTACTTTTCCTCGCCTTCCCCCCCCTCCTGTTACCGATCCCAGCTTGTCGAATGTTTGCATGATGCAATCGTCTCAGGCCACCCGTAAGCAGCCTGCCTCGGCTAGTCCACAACCTCCTCCCCGCCCTCCGCGACCCGCTTCTAGCCATTCATCTCAGCCAGCCGGACCTTCTCCTTCTGGCCCTCCCCCCTCAGCTGGTATCCCCGAACCTCTTCATCCTCCCGTCTCGGTTCCCCCTGGCCTTGCCCATCTCGGAGCCGTACCTCCTGGTCATTACCCCGCTGGACAGATCCCCTTCTTGGCTCCCCCTCCTGGAGTATCTTCTGTCCCCGTCATGGCCACCCTCTCTCTCCCTAACTTGACCTTGGGCATTCCGGTCTGGTACCTTGACCCCCCAGCCGCCACCCCCCCGGTCTCCCCAAACCTTATATGGCTTTGACACCGGTTCAACCGATCCCCCTCGCTTCCTCCATAGCCACTGTGCCCCCAGCACCTCCACCGGACCCTTCTCCTGTTGTGCCGGCTCCCGAGAAGACAGGCAAAGCCCGCAGGGGGGCAACCCATAACGATCCAGCCCCCCCGACATCCCGTAACCCCCCACGGCCACCAAAGCCCGCCATTCGATGCGCTTTGTGTGATGTTGTCGGTCACGCCACTCACATGTGTCCTGAATTTCCCCACCTCAAGCTTCTGGTCAACGAGACATTCCCCGACTCTGATCTCCCAGAAGTCCATGTCACTATCCCCGACTCCCTCCCAAAACTCAAACACTTGCGCACAAACCACCCTTGTGCCTTGTGCGATTTTCACAGACATTACACCCACCTCTGTCCCCGCCTTGACGAGTACCATTCCTCCTTGGACTTGTACCGCCAATTCCAGGCCGCTTCGCTCGGACCCAAGGACATTCACATTCCGCCTCCCGCTTTTAAGCCAACGGAGCCCTCCGTCACCATTTTGTATCTGTCATCATCTTTGAGACCTAATTCACCAGCCACTCAACCTACTGATCCCCTCAGCTTCTCAGCCGACCTTGGGTCTATTGATATCGCCCATCTCAGCCCTTATCCTCATGATGAACCGTTCCCCACCACTACTCCCTCGGGTGTCCCTTCTGCCTCCAATCTTCCCATCTTCCAATCTGATGAAGACATCATGGAAGCCATGACCAACCCCGACTTTCCCTGGGATGATATGCACCATCGCGCATATTTCCTCCCACAGCAATCCCACGACCAATACGTTGTGGAAACCAAAGACTTCATCCCCCATGCAGTTGATTGGTTCAAAAACCCCATTCCTGCACCTGACGCGTTCGAAGAAGGAAACATGGCCAATATCTCGTCTACCATCAAAGTTAACATTTCGGCCACACCAGGAATCGAAGAATACATCACATTGGGTGCCCAATGCACCCCGGAAGAAATTGAAACTTACACCCAGCTTTTCAAAGAATTCCGCGATATCTTCGCCTGGTCCTATTCTGAAATGCCCGGACTCGATCTTGCCATTGTCGAGCATCATATCGACACCTGGCCTGACGCCAAACCAGTCCGCCAAAAGATGAGACCCATTCATCCTTCCCGACGTGACGCTATTAAAGCCGAAATCGATAAGCTCAAGCAGGCTGGTTTCATTTACCCCATCGAATACACCACTTGGGTTTCTAACCCCGTTCCTGTTCTCAAGAAACAAGGCACCATTCGTGTCTGCACGGACTTTCGCGACCCGAACAAAGCTTGTCCCAAAGACAACTTCCCCACACCGTTCATCGACCAAATCATTGACGAGTGTGCGGGGCATGAGATCCTATCCTTCATGGATGGTTTCTCCGGATACAACCAAATTGCTATCCGTCCTGCTGATCAATTAAAAACCGCGTTCATTAGTCCGTGGGGAACTTTCGCTTACCGGGTCATGCCTTTCGGCCTAAAAAACACCGGCGCCACCTTTCAACGGGCCATGTCTTATTGCTTCCATGACTTAGCTCATATTATCCTTGCCTACTTAGACGACCTCACGGCACGTTCTAAGCATCAGGCGCAACACATACACGATTTGCGCACCATTTTTCTCCGATGTCGCAAGTATAATATCCGACTTAACCCGTTGAAATGCGTCTTTTGCATTCCTGCCGGCCGCCTCCTAGGCTTCATCGTGTCTAAGGACGGTATCACTCTTGACCCTT
The DNA here is from genome assembly GCA_034641835.2 of Pinus albicaulis. Taxonomy (NCBI): domain Eukaryota; kingdom Viridiplantae; phylum Streptophyta; class Pinopsida; order Pinales; family Pinaceae; genus Pinus; species Pinus albicaulis. The sequence goes on from JAXQQM020093252.1 coordinate 38,236, forward strand.
TGAAAGTTCAAGCCATTCTTGAACTCCCCATCCCGCGTACCCTCCGCCAGCTCCAAAGCCTCCAAGGCAAAGCTAATTTCCTTCGTCGGTTCGTCCCTGACTATGCCACCACCGCGCACGGGTTCCTTAGACTCCTACGCTCCCATATCCCCTTTGTTTGGGATACCCATGCTCACGAGTCTTTCGATGCCCTCAAACAAGCTCTCACATCTGCTCCCTTAATTCGCCCTCCTGACTTTAATCGGGACTTCATCCTATATATCTCCGCTTCCACCTATTCGGTCGCTGGAGTCCTTATCCAAGAGGATGACCATGGCATCGAGCATGTGATCTACTATGTCAGTAAGAACCTTGTGGGACCCCCCGTCTCATATTCCTATGACGAGAAATTAGCGCTGGCTATCGTGTTCTCAGTCCAAAAACTTCGTCATTATATCCTCCTGCGCTCCACCAAGGTTGTGACAAATTCCAACCCCATGGCCTTCCTACTGAGTCGTCGTATACTTACTGGGAAGTACGCTCGTTGGGTCGTTATCCTTCAGGAATTCGACCTTGAATTTGTCACCCCAAAAAGTAAGAAAGGCTTAGCCCTCGCGGAGCTTATTTCTGAATTACCTACCGGATCGCAAGACCCTCCCATCAATGACGATTTTCCTGATGAACACCTGTTTACCATTACTTCCGATGACCCGTGGTATGGCGATATTCTTACTTATTTGCGAACCCAAAAGTTCGCTCTCCACCTTGACCGTGAGGCTCGTCGACGTATCCGACACCAAGCCCCCCGATACCTCCTTATTGGTGACGACCTCTATCGTCGCGGGGTTGATACGGTCCTTCGTCGTTGCCTCACACACGCTGAAGCCGAGCAGGTCCTTAATGCCTGCCATAGCGGCGCTTGCGGTGGCCACCTCTCCGGTCTTTCTACTGCCCAAAAAATAATGCGCGCCGGGTATTTTTGGCCTTCCCTCTTCAGTGATTGCATTGAGGCAGTCAAACACAGTCCCAACTGCCAACATTTCGCCCCAAAGGCGAGAGCTCCACCAGCTCCCCTCCATCCGGTCGTTTCCACTGGTCCCTTTTGTAAATGGGCCATCGACTTTATGGAGTGTCGCCCGCCATCATCTGGTAGCCACAAGTATATCATCGTGGCGGTCGACTATTTCACCAAATGGGCCGAGGCCATGCCAACGTTCAACAACACGGCAGCTACCGCGGCCCTCTTTTTCTTTAACCATGTTATAGCTCGCTTCGGGGTTCCCAAGCAACTGGTCTCTGACCATGGCAGACATTTTGAAGATGAGATATGGCGTGAGCTATCCTCACTATTGGGTTTTGAGCACCAATATTCCTCCTCCTATTACCCCCAAGGTAATGGCCAAGTTGAAGCAGTCAACAAAACCCTCAAGACTATGCTTCAACGAATAGTGAATAAGCACAAAACCAACTGGCATCTCATGCTCTTTCCTGCCTTATGGGCCTATCGAACCTCTGTCAAAACCGCCACCGGGTTCACCCCTTTCCACCTCGTCTTTGGAGAGGAGGCAGTTTTACCGATCGAGTGTGAAATTCCTTCTCTGCAACTAGCCATTGAACTTCTCCCTGATACCCAACCGCTAGAACAACGACTTATCATGCTTGAGCGTGCCTCCGAAGACCGCCGTATTGCATTACAAACCATGGAAGCGGCCAAAAAACGCACCAAAGCTCAGTATGACCGAAAAGTCCAGCCTCGCACTTTTCACGAAGGCGATCTTGTTCTCGTTTATGACCAGGCCCATGATGTCCTGGGTCATGGGATGTTTGACTCATTATGGCTAGGACCTTACATCATTAGTAAGGACCTTGGAAAGGGGGCATACCTCTTAGAGGATTTCGAAGGCCATCCCCTTCCTAACCCTCGCAATGCACTCTATCTTAAGAAATATTACCCTTAGCATTTCCCCTCGGAAATGCATGTTTTATTTTTCTTTTAGAGAGCCAGCATCTGTTGTTTCATTTTTTCTACTGCACCAGGACCCATCTTCGTCCAACATGCAGCTACCTCACTTCCATTCAAAATCGAATTTCCTCGCTTACGACACTTGTACTGGGGGCACCATATCGCCCCCTTACTTGTCCATGTTCGTGTTGATTTTCGTCATGAGTGCCCACCTTGTACTCATGTTTCTATGACCCCCCATTGGGGCCTTTACTGTGTGGCAGCATTATCTAGTCGCCCTTGCTTAGAGCATCCGAGTTGAGTCACCATTGCATTCATGGAGTCTATCCTGCATCCTTTTACACCCTACTATAGCCCTCCATTCTTTTTGCTTGGTTCCTCTCTTGTGTCGCATCTCATGACCTTCAGTCCCACTGTCCCCTGTCCCCTTCGATATTGTGTCAGTCGCTGCCATGTCATTCATGCCCTTTATGCTCTCACAAGGGAAGTTGTCCATTCGCCACTCCATCCTTCCCATTTCCACCATCATCATTAGTGTCAGTCTGTCCGTCGCTCTATTGCTCTTCTCTCGTGCCTTAGTTGAGGTTCTCTCATTGCCTCACCTATGGCGGACCTCCTTCTGTCGACCTCAGCACATTTATTCCAGAAGCAAGGTCTAGAGGGCAGTGTACCTTGGTTCCAGCTTCCGCTTTTGTTCGGTGCCTCGGATCAGGCAGGGGGATTTCTCACTTCCCTTTGACTTGGTTGCTTCTCCAGCTCCTTTCAGCATGATCGAGATTCGTATACCGGACAGTCCAGTGACCCAGCAGCAGCTCTTGATGATTCCCGGGCGTGTGTGAGATGTCTCAGCCCTCATGAGGGGGTGGCCCTGCAGGTAGCCCCCCACATGCCCGGATGACCTCTTCATTGCAGCCTTTGATGCCGCTCCAGATTTTGATGATGTTGGCCTTAGCCACTTGCAACACCTCTATGATTTGCATGTATCAGTCAGATTTTGTGAGCCCTTCCCCATTTACAGGGGGCATTTGGGTTGTATTTATCTCATGTACTCAGATGATATTGTACTAGTCCTGGCTGTTATCCCAGGCACAGCATGTATATGAGACTCTTCATTGTATTTTTATCCGGCTCTTGATTATGCCAGCTGTACTCTATGGTTCGGTCCCTTGTTCACTGGACACACTATTCTTTTGTACTTTGTCACGGCGGGTATAGGTATGCCTCCCCCGCCGCCTTCAGCACATGTACCCTCTCATAACAGAGACTTGTTGCACCTGCGAGTCTCGTCTCCTCCGGGTCTAGTCCTTCAGCACACTATCTACCTCATAGTTCTCTCTCTGACATACCCTTTTGTTGTCTAGTGATTGTTTTCTTACAACGTACTTCGGTCATACGATTTGCTCCTGACACTCGCACGCTGGGGGGCAATCTGTTACACCATTTTTTGGTCATCTAACTCTTCAACATTAGATGGACCCAAGTACACCATGTAAGACCAGTTTTACCCCAAATAAAACTGCTTTCACTATGTTAATTAGGAAACCCCAAAAGGAATAATTAATTAAACCATAATTTAATTATTATTCCCAGTCATGTTTAACCCAAAAACAAAGAATTTAATGAGATACATAGTTATCTTATTATTTTCTAGGAATAATTATTTAAATAATATTCCTTGTTAAATATGACCAAATCAACCACCAATAATCAAATAAATCATTATTTATTTGATTATATCCCAACCACTTCCTTAAAAAGATAAATAAATCATTTATTTATTTATTTTTCACTAATCAAGGGATTTGACCCAAGTCAAACACCCTTTCCCTCCAACAAATAATAATAAATATTCCATAGAGGTGGATCTAGATTTGATTAACATTATTTTAATCATGCACCAAGATCTAGAATGACCCAATATTTTGTTATAAATAGGAGGGTTTTCCCATCATTCTTCACCTTTTGTTGCCTATTAGATCACTCTGGATCTATACACTTGGTCTCATTTTTCTACCATTTGCTCCCATTGAGCTCTACTTTCTGCATTGGGTTTTCTACATCTACAAGAGAGAGAAAGCTTAGATCTGAAGTGCCGAGGACTACAAAGAACCCATCCCATTGAGGAGATCTGGATACACCTTCTTGTTTCCTCCCAGGTGCCCTGTAATATAAAAATTCATTCAAAAAATCGTGTTCTTGTCTTGTCTGTTGGATGCATGGAGCAAACTCTTTACTTTACTGCTTAATATCTTTCCATTTATAGATCTGTTTGTTGCAGCACTTTAACTACTAATTGCAGATCTCAAGATGTTTTGCAGCCATTATTGTTGTTAGGGCTATTAGTTCTGCGTAGCTAAAGTGGTTCTTTTTCGTACGCTTCGACGAAGAATTCATACTAACAGCAGACAAACGAGCTATGGATTTGGTAGAAGAATGTTGTATTTAATCGCTGAAAAGAATTAGCATTGAGAAGCACTACAACACATGGCCGAAATTACAAAGTGGATGGGCTTATCGAAAGTTAAATCTAAATCCCGATGGAGTTAAAAAAGCCGTAAGATTTGACTTCTCCCTGGATCGAGATATTTTAGCGGTCTATCACCTACAGAACAGGACTATACAGGGGTCAAGCTAATCGTTAAAATCCTTTGATGTTACTTGTCAATATGCTCCCTATGCATCTGCGTTTTCTGTTTATTGTATCTTATTGTTCTTCAACATGCATAAACATATTTATGTGAGGGAAGGCTAATGGCTAATCTAACATGCTTGCACGAAGGTAACATGAGGAGATTATGATGACAACCCTGACAAGGAAGTTTGCCGCTCACCCAGAAGCGCTGGTTCATGTGGCGGGAGCTACGACTATCTCAACAGGAGAAAGATGGAAAGGATAAAACCCCAGGTCACACATCTGCCAGGGTCGCAAGATTGCACTTCTTCAATTTTTTGGCCTTTTGCAACCCAGCGACCCAGCGACCTAGTCGCAAGGTCGCAAGGTCGCGTACCTTCGGTTTTCGGCCTTTTGCGACCTTGCGACCTAGCGACCTAGTCGCAAGGTCGCAAGGTCGCACCTCTTCGGTTTTCTGCCTTTTGCGACCCTGCGACCCAGCGACCTAGTCGCAAGGTCGCAAGGTTGCATATCTTTGTTTTTACACATTTTGCGACCCTGCGACCCAGCGACCTAGTCGCAAGGTCGCAAGGTCTCATATCTTTGTTTTTACACATTTTGCGACCCCGCGACCCAGTGACCTAGTCGCAAGGTCGCAAGGCACAAGGTCGCACCTGGCCATTTTCCTACAACTTGTGACCCCGCGACTCCACCAGATCGCTGTGTCGCAACGACGCCTCGATCGTAGGTCGCGCGCCGCCAGTCGTATGTCGCAAAAAGGACTAGGTCGCCAGGCAGCCCAACGGTCGGGAAGATGAAAGATCAAGGAAGCCCGAAGGGCAGTTTCTCCATTATAAATACTTCCTTCGAGAACTTGTAAGGGGGCTTTTTCTTTTGGAAACTGAAGAGCTACATGGCATTGTATTGAAGGATTATACTCTTATGCATATGAATATAGAGATACTTGTTAAAACACCCTATGGTTATGATGTGTTTTGTTGTGCAAACACTGTGTGTATTCCTTGTATAGTTTCAGAACATCCTATGATTAATGAAGCTTCACCCTTTATGTCATCATTTATGCGTCATGGCTATCTGTGTTGTGTCAATGATGTTCAATTTATCATTTGCTCTATTAATGAATGTTAATGAACTATTTTGTTAGCATTTCGTTTTATCTTTCAGAAAGTAAAGGGATATCTCGCCATAAAGAACTATTTCTTTTGTGGTCAGACTACCTTATAAGAATTACCCCCAAAGATGTGTTGCTAATGACATCTCCTGAGGTGTACATGCTTTATTTATGATCTTGCTACGCATAGTGTTTGATTCGTGTTTAATGCATCAATCCTGTATTCTGTATCATGTGAATAAGTGTATGTCCGCAGGTTCAATCAGGTTCTTTTGAGACCGAAGGGAAGGCGTCTTAAGCGGTAGCCGGACCCACACCCCGGACGGGATCCCTACTCCAAACGGTTCAAGGTCTAATTGGGACTTTCTACCGGGGAGATCCCCTACTGTTGGCTGGACAAATTTTCCCGTCAACAGAATTGGCGCTAGAAGGAGGGCCTGAACCTCCGACCAGATGTTAAACGAAAAGGGGGAGGCCAGATGACAAGCTGAGCCTTTAGAGCCTGCAGTTAATCTCATATCTGTAATGGCTCATTCCCAAATCATTCTCCCGAGATGTTTGTCGGAGTTTTATGAACCTGGATACTTCATCCCCGATAAACTTATGTATCACTTGTCCCAGTTAAAATTTGATGGTGAAAATGGGGTGTCCATAACCCAACACTATTCAGATTTTTGCGACTTTGGTGAGTGTTATGAAATTGAAAATGAAGGTTTCATTTGTTTGCTTCTCTTCCTCACTCTCGAAGGTCGCGCTAAGCAATGGTGCTGCACTTTGCCGGAATCTTCCATCCATTCATTTGAACAACTCGCCAGTGAATTACAACAAGCTTTTCACATGTATGATTTTCATAATGTTTTACTAAAGATAAATGACATCAGAATGGAACCTCAGGAATATTTAGATGAGTTCTCTATCAGATTCGTTCATTATTGTTTTAAGTTCCCTGAAAAGGATGTCGATTGGAGGTTGTTAAGAGAACAGTTTGCATATGCGATTCTCGTTTCCCTTGAACCATTTCAGTTAGCAACCCGACCTGAGCCTAGTGTTCCCTATGACAACCCGCAAGTCAATGGTTGTTCTGACCATGAGTCTTTCACGTACCATGTCGAATCTGAACATCTCAGTGGCTCGTTATCTCTTTTGGCTCATGAAACCTACCCCGAGCCCACTCGATGCCTCCCTGGACTTAGTCCTAAATCTGGTTCACATTCAGATTATGAATCTGGTTCACATTCGGATGATGAATCTAGTTCACATTCGGATTATGAATCTGGTTCAGATTCAGATTATGAATCTGGTTCGTATTTGGATTATGCATCTAGTTCAGATTCGGATGATGAATCTGGTTCACATTCAGATTATGAATCTGGTTCAGATTCGGATTATGAATCTGGTTCACATACGTATTATGAATCGACTCCTACCCTGCATAAAGTTTATTCCCTTACAAGGCCTGTCAAATCATTGTGTCCTCTGAACGACACAGATGTGCGTGTTGAAAAGCCTCGTGTGGTTAACGCCCCTTCGATTCAATCTTTTCATTCATTATTTCCTAGTTTGTTTCTCGATCCCGCCACACCAGTAATTTCTTCGAGACATTCAAAATTGCCTTATACTGGTATTGGCGACAATCATAAGCACGCAGATGGTGTTTCACAATCACAGTCCAAAATCGATGAATCTTTTAAATCTGATTTTTCTCACTTGGGATCTTTAGACAGCGATAGGAGCGATTCCCCGTCTGAACAACTTCAAGATGTTCCCTCTATTGATCCATCCCAGTCGGTAACTCTCGGGGAGTCTGACATCTCAGGTACCCAATTCGATCAAATCAATGATTATAGTGATCCCTGCTTATCTGAAAACATGTTCAATCGTACCACAAAGGACTATCACTCGGATCTCTTGGCCGACCCTATGAAGACACCTGAATTCGATGATTCGCTTTCAGAAGATTCAAGTACCCGCCAGAAAATCGAAACGCTTCAGCTTCCGCTGACCGTTTCTGAAATGACAATTCCCCAGTACCATGCTCCTTCCAGCATAAACGCGTCGAATTCACCCCATCCTGGAAAATCTGGAGAATCCGACATTTTGGATTATCAACCTGTCAGTGCGCAAACATTCGACCAAATTGATACAAAGCCCACTGACATTTTGCAACTCACCACAATCCATGGTCACATCTAATCGCTTGTTGATCTTGCCCAACCATCAAAGTTGGGAAGCCCTCCGCTCGAAAGTCCGGAGTTTGTTCAAGGCAGTGAGGAATTGCAGCCTACATTGAAAGTGGATTCGAATCCTCATACCCTTGACCAAACCCAAGAGCAACCTCGAGCTAGGGTTTTCCAAACTAGGGTTTCTACGCTTGGATGCGCATGCATCTATAATTCGCCTGGCACTTGCTTATTGTTTCCATTCCATAAAACTGATGATCCTCACTACCATAATGAGCATGCTGGTTCATTCGACCAACCCCATCTGGTGAATGTGCTTGCCAATAGCAACTGGCTTGCCCATCACCCCTCAGATCCAGGATCATGCATGAATGATTTTGTGTCATTTATCAATAATGTTGAGTTTCAAGAACATATTACTGGTTATCAAGATGAGAATGGGATTCAGCTTGCGCAATCTGTTCTGGCATGTTCTTTCATAGGTATCTATAATCATTTTGCCGTTGCACCTGCTCCTCGGGTAAGTTTCGCTGCTGTTACACTTTTTGGATATTAGCTCTGGTCCTGATCATTGTTGTTCTTGCAGGTCAGGGACTAATGCGGTGGCTGCACTGGAAAGCTGATTTTACATAACCCGACCGCATCATTGGTTAAACTAGGGTTTAGGTGTAGGCTAGCTAGGACCTGCAATAAAATTTTTAGTTCAAAGTTAATTAGGTTTACTTACCAAATTTTACTTCATAGTTTAAAAGTGTGCTTGTTGTTTTTGTTTACGACTGATATCTTAGGCAACATCATGTTACGAGTATTTTCTTTCATTTCCTTTTCAGTTGCTTCTTGCTGCATAAATAATCATTGCTTGTATTGCACCTCTTTTCCACCTACAATTGGTTGATCATTATTGCACATGGCATTGCATTGCACCTTGAGCCTCGCTTATTACATTGCGTCGTACTCTCTCTCCCTCACATAATTTTTGTCATATCGCCTGCCACTTCATGAGCCCTCATTGCAACCCTATCATCTTGCAGTCTTGTTTTGCCCCGATTGCTGAAACAGTAACCCCATTGTTTTGTGTGAGGTTGCAGTGGCTATCTCAAGAGGCAGCTTTCTCTTAGGACCAATCATCGAAGTTGCATTATCAACAAGATGCCTATGAGTCTAAACTTATTATCTGGGGAGATACGAGCCGGTTGTCTGTGGGAGACCTGATGAGTTGAAATGGCCCATACCCGTAAGCCTAAGCCTTGTGCCCAGCATAGTCTTGGACGTTTAAATGTGCTGTTTTGTGCACTGCGCCTATTGTGGTGAATGGGATGTGAAGGTTTGGCACGAGGGCAAACCCCAAATCAGGATATCTTTCAGTTTCTGTAAAACAAGAAACAACCTCTCATGCTCGTAAAATAAGTCGGGATCCCTCATCCGCCCATGAAAAATAAGTGCCACGAGCACAAGAAAATAAGTGCTACAAGCACATGAAACAAATAAGGGTAAAGGATCGAGAAAGGCTTCCTGCGCAGAGAGGTAATGCAATGACTCCGCCGGGGTACTGACCAGGCTCGCTGGCAGCGGAGCAACGTTTGTGATTTCTTGAAGTGACTCCGCCGGGGTACTGTCCAGGCCTGCTGGCAGCGGAGCAACACCAGAAGCTTACTTTAAAAATCTTGAGAATAATAAACCTAGTGCCTTTCTCTTCACATCATCATCAAGCTACTGGCGTCATGTGAGCTTTCTCTTTGATGTGTTTCTGATTAGCGAGACTTAGTTGAGGCACAAGGATTAGGCATACCTGTAAAGGGCCAAAGTAATATAAAGGGTACCCATGGAACTGCTTCAATATTCCCTTGCATCATTATCCGGACTCAGACTATTGTGGTGATATTGACAGAGATGCTGGATTCTACCAGTGGTTCGCCATTTGTTGTAGCCGCTACAACACCACCCAAAATTTTGGGTATATTTAAAATTTTGGGTTCCCCCTCTGCTCGCTTAGGCGTTGGAGTCTTTAACCTGATCTGCAATCGACTACATCCCAGTGACCTATCTCCAACCCCTCATGAGTTTTCTCACCATCATGATCAGATGTCCTTATTGCAATCACGCCATATGTGGGGAGGATCATCCAGCGTGCGCCCGAACACTCTTGTCGCAGTCACGCCATATGTAATAAGATTGACATGCATACGTTGAATAGAAACCTGTCTTGTATCGATCATTAATAGCTCCTTCGCCATGGGTCATTAAGCAAGTTGTTTGAATACATTTCTTATGCTCATTGGTCTCATATGTTTTATTTAGGGACACCTTTCGCGAAGAATAACTATGAACTAATTAATGTGATGTGCTTATACAGGTCCATCCCACGACTGATCAACTCATCAATGATTGTCATGGCACCGAGAGAAATAAGATTAAGCCTCTTGCATCTGAATAGATTAAAGAACCTGGGCTTGTCGACCATACCATGGTTTCAAACAAACCTCTAGCTAAAGTCATGTTCGAAATCCACCAAATGATTCCACCCAAAGTAAAAGCAGTGATGTAAAGATGCATGTCAGAAGGACCTTCCTCTGAGGGTGGCAGCCAACATAAGTATTCTTTTAATATTAGAGGTGTTGAATCCTTTGAGCAGAAGTTGGAAGACGCACAAGAAGCGTTGGTATTGGTCCTCATGATTATGTTCCTGTGACATATGTTTCAGAAAGGGTCTGGTACCAAGAGTTGTTAAGATGTGCACCTATATTATTGATTCTGGGGTCTTTTATTTACTTTGGGCGAAGAATGCAAAGTGGCTTTCGTGTAAGTGGACCTTGAGGTAAGGGTGGCCGTGGACTCTTTAACATCAACAAAACCATGTGAAAACATTATGAAGAGCGCAAATCCAATGGACCAAAGTTATGTTGCACATTTAAATCAAAGCGCAAAGTAATGTAGTGTTTAAAATATATATTTAGTTGGCAGACCACACATTTCACTTGCGCCTAAATATCTCTATGGCGAACATAGCAATCAAACTTATATTTAAAGCATGGGGGCGGAGTTGAGTCTTTAGGGAAGATATAAAACATTTGCTCGAAAGGTTTTTTTTAAACACGAAGACAAACGTTCCAATGGTGGTTTTCAAACTACCATGGAACATTTGGAGCGTACACATATAATTGCCAAAGTTTATATTAAAGCATGGAACGGGATGTATGACTAACCTTTTGGGGCATATGGTGAAATTACAAATGGGCGAAAAGGTCAAAGACTAATCTCAATCTTGCAAGGCACGAAGCATTCATATCATGAGGTTATGACCTTGGTGTGAATATTTTATTTATTTGCACTAACAATATGAGGAAAAGCGAATGTTCCACGTTATATAGTTGAACTAAGGCGCAAAGCAGATAAACCAGTTTGTTTTCAAACCATGTGCGATGGTAGGTTTTCCACCTATGATAAATACTTGGAGCAAACGTTTATTATTACAGTGGTCAAACCTCACATGGGCGCCAATGTTTAACAATCTGGAGCAATACATATATACATGGACACGTGGCGTTGGAATCCTACGTTCGATGGTCTTATTTTTTAAAAACACGGAGCAGGTGCAAAGGTCCAACGGTTGTTTTCCAACTTATGGCAAATGCGTGAAGCAGTTTACATTCTAGCGGTCAACAGGACGAGGAAACGTGGCACGCGATTCCATGGCACGTAGCATGGGCGACAATGTTCGATGTTTTTCAACCTATGCTGAAGGTTGTCCAAAGTCGACTGAGATTGGACGTTCAGGTGTTTACGTTGCATGTTGGAGCAGAATTAACAGTCAAAGTTTATGGAATGAAATATGTTAACAAACATATAGCGGTGAACGTTATAATTAAAGCATGGATTAGAAACACATGAAAACCCACTACAATTGAAATCGACTATTTCTTGATGGAGGTGATATATAACGGTCAAAGTCATGTCTAAAACATGGAGAGAGATGTTTTAATGAATTTGGCACAGACATGCACAGACACGTTGCATGAAATAAAACGTTCGATGGCATGTGTTGGAAACATGGCGCAAACATGCCTGGGCACGTTGCATGGAGACGAAGGTTCGTGGTCGTTTTTCAACATGGAGCAGAGTGGTATGATAAACCTTAGTGCGATGTAGAATAATTTACAATCATGTTTCAAGCAGGGGCCAGAATAATATGGTTTTCAAACCGGGTAAGATTGCAGGGGCGAGATCACATAAACTAAACAAAGAGCAAACGTTACGAATGGGCGCCGAGCAGTGGTCAAAAGGCTATGTTTGCCCGCTAAACCACCGATGCCAAGTCAGGTGCCCCACACGCCGGAGGAGGCAAACTTTAACGCACGGCATGTCTGTCATATCGCAGCATGCCGTGATTTCAGGCCATGCGGAACGGATTGAAGGCTGGCGCGTTCCAAAAGTGAATGTTTAACGTTCCATGCACCGAAACAGGAAATTTTAACGCACAACATATCTGTCGTATCCTAGCAGGCCGTGATTGTAGGCCATGCGTACAGACTGAAGGCTGGCGCAGTCCAAAAGTGGATGTGTAAGTGACAGAGGAGGCGAGAATCGCGAGCGGATTTAATGTTAGAACGCTGCCATCAAGAAATTAGAATGTATTTTCAAACACCCGGCTTGTACAGAGAGAGTCATTTCTGAAAGGAGATCAAGCGATATTTATACTGTGATGGAAACGTTGCATGAAGATTTGGCAGACTTTAGAGAGTCTGGAAATCGAGCCAAACGAAAAGAGCAGTCACCAGTCAGTGGCTCCATTGAATGTTCAGTGGATTATGAATGAGTTAGTGAGGGCTTTTCAGCAATCGTGCTCCGTGAATGTGCTGCGTGGTGATTTGAAACCCCATCGCCAAAAACTATAGGCCTCCGGAGTTGTTTCTAAGATGCACGGGCAATCGATTTCATTACAGTCCCGCTGTTGATGTATGGTCAATGGGTTGCATTTTTGCAAGCTCGTTGCTCCAAACACCAGCATCGTTCTTGGGTTTCGCAGAGGTCAAGCGGCGTAAAGACATTATAGTGAGGATCGCTCACACAATTACTGGCCCCGAAGATGAAAATCTCAAATATGATTGCTAACACAGAGACCCACCAGTTGGTGAAAAGGGCCGGTTACCTCCTACTCCTTCTCTTCTGCTGGGCGCAGTGTTTTTGGATGTAGCAGACAAACGAGCTGTGGATTTGGTAGAGAGAATGTTCAGCACGGTAGAAGCACTACAACATGAATACATGGCCAAGATTACAGTGGATGGGCTTACCGAAAAGCTAAATCTAAAGCCTGATGAAGTTAAAGGGTTGCAAGATTTGACTTCTCCCTGGATCGAGATATTTTAGCGGTCTATCACCTACAGAACAGGACTATACAGGGGTCAAGCTAATCGTTAAAATCCTTTGATGTTACTTGTCAATATGCTCCCTATGCATCTGCGTTTTCTGTTTATTGTATCTTATTGTTCTTCAACATGCATAAACATATTTATGTGAGGGAAGGCTAATGGCTAATCTAACATGCTTGCACGCAGGTAACATGAGGAGATTATGATGACGACCCTGACAAGGAAGTTTGCCGCTCACCCAGAAGCGCTGGTTCATGTGGCAGGGGCTACGACTATCTCAACAGGAGAAAGATGGAAAGGATAAAACCCCAGGTCACACATCTAACAGGGTCGCAAGATTGCACTTCTTCAATTTTTTGGCCTTTTGCGACCCTGCGACCCAGCGACCTAGTCGCAAGGTCGCAAGGTCGCATACCTTCGGTTTCCGGCCTTTTGCGACCCTGCGACCCAGCGACCTAGTCGCAAGGTCGCAAGGTCGCACCTCTTCGGTTTTTTTCCTTTTGCGACCCTGCGACCCAGCGACCTAGTCGCAAGGTCGCAAGGTCGCACCTCTTCGGTTTTCTGCCTTTTGTGACCCTGCGACCCAGCGACCTAGTCGCAAGGTCGCAAGGTCGCATGTCTTCGGTTTTTACACGATCCGCGACCATGCGACCCAGCGACCTAGTCGCAAGGTCGCAAGGTCGCACCTTAGCAATTCTCTTACAACTTGCGACCCCGCGACCCAGTCAAGTCGCAGGTCGCAAAGACAGCCCAGGTCGCAGGTCGCAACGACACCCCAGGTCGCAAGTCGCAACAGCGGCTCAGGTCGCAGGTCGCAAAAGGAATGGGTCGCAAGGCAACCCAACGGTCAAGAAGGTGAACAGTCAAGGAAGCCCAACGGGCAGTTTTCGTATTATAAATACTCCTTCGGGAGCTTGTAAAAGGGCTTTTCTTTTTTGGAAACTCAAGAGCTACATGCAATTGTATTCAAAGATTCTACACTTGAGCATATGAATATAGATTCTTGTTAAAACACCCTATGGTTATGATGTGTTTTGCTGTGCGAACACTGTGTGTATTCCTTGTACAGTTTCAGAACATCCTATGATTAATGAAGTTGCACTCTTCATGTCATCATTTATGCGTCATGGCTATCTGTGTTGTATCAATGATGTTCATTTTATCATCTGTTCTATTAATGAATGTTAATGAACTATTTTGTTAGCATTTCGTTTTATCTTTCAGGAAGTAAAGAGGTATCTTATCATAAAGAACTATTTCTTTTGTGATCAGACTACCTTCCAAGCATTGCCCCACAAAATATGTGTTGCTAATGACATCTCTTGAGGTGTACGTGCTTTATCTATAATCTTGCTACGCATAGTGTTTGATTCATGTTTAACACATCAATCTTGTATTCTGTATCATGTGAATAAGTGTATGTCCGCAGGTCCAAACAGGTTCTTTTGAGACCGAAGGGAAGTCATCTTAAGTGGTAGCCGGACCCACACCCCGGACGGGATCCCTACTCCAAACGGTTTAAGGTCTAATTGGGACTTTCTACCGGGGAGATCCCCTACTGTTGGTCGGACAAATTTTCCCGTCAACACCTACCAAACTCTTTTGGAAGGCGGGGAAGCATGTCTTGAGATACCTGAGGGGCACATCAAAGTATGGTCTATGGTACAGAAAGACAGAGGGAGTGAAGCTTCAAGGCTTCACGAATGAAAATTTGGATGGGCAGACCATTAGATAGAAAGAGCACATCAAGAGGGATCTTTAGCATAGGATTGACAGCAGTTTCCTGGTACAGCAAGAAACAACGATCTATGGCACTCAGTTCAGCGGAAGCAGAACACACTGCAGCAAGTCAAGCTGCATGTGAGACTATCTGGATGAGAAAGATCTTGGTTGGCTTGTTTGGTTCCCAGATGGATCCGACAGTGATTCATTGTGATAATCAGAGTTGCATTAAAATCTCGATTAATCATTTGTTTCATGATAGTTCCAAGCATTTAGATATTCAGTACCATCATTTCAGAGATTGTGTGCAGAGAAGAATAATTTTTCTTCAATACATTCCCACGGAAGATCGGGATGCGGATATTCTGACGAAGGAACTCACCAAGAGAAAATTCAAATACCATATAGACAAGATCGGGGTGAAGGATAATCACTTTCTTGTTGAGAGGGAGTGTTGAGATTCAACAAAAAAACTTCATCACCCACACCTAGTGCATTAAACACCTACACTAGGGCGGGGCCCACAGTGTTATTTTTGGGTGCATGTCTATTTTAGTTATCCCTTAATTAATATGGGCAACAAACTATAATAAATTCTCAATGATAACTTGTAATAGTTAACTGAGAGTGATAAACTCAGTTAGCTAGTGGATTTGAGTTAGAGGTAGTTGATGAGGCATGCAGAGTAATTCTAGTTGTAACAGAGTTCGAAGTGCAGTGGTGCATTAGTTAATTTGGGTTATAATTATTTAAACTCAGTTAAGTGAGTTAAACTCAGTTGTAACTGAAGATACACTAGTGAGATATCAAGTGAATTAAATATTAATTAATTCACAATCAGTGATCTCACATGCCACTGAGGATTTACTATTATTAGTTGCATGAATGTCAGATCCAATGGAGACCCAGTTGAGATCTAGGTGAAACAGAAGTTGACTATTAGTTGTAGGATTATTGTGTTTCACACATGCAACCAAACACCCATTGGAGTTCCCATGATACTTGGGCAGTCAAGGAAGGCCATAATTCCTATATTTTAGGGATTGCGGAAACAAGGCAAGTTGTCTGGAAGTAGTAAATTGACTAAGTATTGGTCAGTTTTTGTACGACAATGTGAGGCAATTAGCTAAGTACTGGAGGGATTTTGTGAGAAAATTTTTGTATGTAATTGTTTCATGATCCATGTTGAATATACAATAGAAGATAGTGAGGTTTTGAGCACCAATCTTTCCCCAAGAAATTATCTGTGTTGTGTTTGATTTGATTCTTCTTTACTTCATGTGATTGGCGATTGTGTTTTTAATTCTGCAAAAGATTTGTAGAAGTGATTCAGTATTTAACTTTAGTAAATTGTTAGATTGGGTGAATCCAAGATATACTTTCATGTTGTATAATTTATACAGGTAATTGATTTTAGAACTTTAAAAACGAAATAAATCAAAAAGGGTGAACTAGGCATAAAGGATTACCAGGTATCCGTGAACTGCAATATACACCTTAGCAAATAAATTTCCCAAGGACTTAACGTACGGTAGCCAATATCCCTGAATGTTGTGTTCGGTGTATCACATCTACAAGGCAGTCGACTCAGTTACCTATGGCAGGTTTGTAGCCTAATGGTGTCTCCCAAAATATACTCGACGGTACATGGGAGTCCAAGTCTATGGTAGTGTTGTATGATGTGTAACCATTCGAGGAGAGCGTCCCAAATATACTTATCATACGTCAATATACTTCCGTGCGTGGGACGAGATATCACCCCCGGATTGTAACGCAGACTGTTAGCGAAAACTCCTACGTTTTACAACGTCGGAACACATCTCTAGCCTAGGCCTCTAAATTTGTTTCATTAGGTTCCAAATGATCCTTAGATTGATTAAATCAATTTTAGAATTAATCTTGAATTAGGTTTCAGTTTCAAGGCCTTATCGATGTCACCTGAATTCCTAGAATGCAACTATATGAGAGAAAGGAAATTATTCATTTTGATGAAAGCTACGCTAATTGGGAAGAATAAGTTCACACAATCAATGCAACAATCAAGCAAATGCATTAAATGAAAATTTTTATTATTTCTTCAAGTGCATGAACTAAAGCAAAATGAAAATTTCTTTCATTCTCCTAATTTTCACTGAATACACTAGAAGCAATTGAAATGAAGTTTTTCCCTTAAGATGCAAAATAAAATGCAAAAGTTTTTTTTTTGTTCTTTTCAATGTAAACACAATGCAAAAAGATGCAATAATCAATTTGAATGTAATAAATTGCTTTGAGTATTTATCTAATGAAATTGCTCACAATGTTACAAAATGCAACAATCATACCAAAGAGAAATCTCAAATCCTTTTCTCAAAACAAGACATTCTTTACACTTTTCACACTAATAAACACGCAAAGAAAGATGTTTCAGCTGAAGACAAGCAATGTAATCTATGCTCGTTGATTGAAAAGAGAATCAAATACATACGGGACAGACACTTGAAGGCTCTAATCACAGAAATCAACTGAAAAACAAAAAACAATCAAACCGAAAGGTTCAGAAATGGATGACAGAACTGACCCAACAACAGGTCTAGAACCCAATGAAGCATGCAACCAATCAAATGACTCGAGACACCTAGAAAACCTAGGGTGAAGAGGATGCACAGTTCGAATGAAAGGAGACCAAAACTAAACTGAATGAGACAATCAAGTCGTTGAACAGAGAATAACAAGAGAAAATTGAGCAAATAAAAGAATCTGGAAGGGTAAGATACACTGGAACTCAATGAAGAGAAACCCTACAAGCAAACACGCAAAAATTGGCGCGCCTGTGAGACTGCACCTCTCACTAGAAGGAAATAGGCGCAACTGTGTTGAAACATTTACCGTTGATCAACAAATCTGTCAAAGAAATAACAACATCGATGGGAAATGATAAAAAACAAAAGGGTTTGTCTGGATCAAGCCAAGCTTATCACTTCAGAATAAGGATTGATCATTGGAAGCGGTTGCCACGTCCAGAAACAAAGGAGAGGTGGGTATTCGACAAAAGATGGATGAAAAACCAAACAAAATAAACGAGTGAAAAGAGACTAAAGGTAATGATTCCCTGGTGGAGTCGCCAACTTGTTGTATAGGTAAATCCTCTCTGCGGACAGAGACGATCCCCCTAGCCCTAGAGTGGGTCTAGGAACAAGGGAAACACGTTAACACCTACTTTCATAGATCATAAATGAAACATAGATCGAAAGAGATAGCCTACCTCGATCTGATGTTGTGATGCTGCTCTTTGTCGAAGCTCATTGATGCTTCACTTTTCCAGAACTTGATCTCCGCAGCTACCAGCGTTCAATTACCTACACAAGTGACCAAAAAACAACAAGAAGCGTACAAATACAAGATTCATATACAAATATAACCTATCTAATTTATCAAGGAATGTCAGAATTCTTAATCATAAACATGAACAAGAATGGAAAATAAATATCAGTCATGTCATATCATAAATAGAAGAGGAGTTACAACCTGCGCCTTGATGTCAAAGCTCTCCTTCAGTGGGTCCGAATTCGGGAACATATCAAAAGCACTTGTTTTCAACTCAGCGTGAGAAGGCTAAGGGCTCAAATCTCTCCTTAAAAGCTTATGGCAGTCTTTAAACCTCTCTTTGATATGCTCTATTATGTTCTCACTAGTAGAGGCATTGGATGATGATGAATTTATAGAGATGGAGGGGACATGGATCCACTTATGATGGGAAAATGGCTTATCTCTTTGGGAGGTTCCTCTTTTGTAGGAATAAGAGGCCCAAGGGAGGAAGCTCAACCATATCCTGACCAAAAAACATCCAGCTCTCCACCCTCAAAGCTTTTAGGCCATGAAGCTTCGTTTCCTTTTTTAAAAATCTTCCAAAAGTGGATCGACGCAGGTGTGATGTCCATACTAGCATCGATCGGCGCTGCTCACAAGCTTAGGATTGGTCATCGATGCAAGTTAGACACAGAGAGGTCACGCTGCTCCAAAAAGATGGGTTTTTAAGGAGCTCCTCCAGGAATGATCAACAGATAGTTTGTTCCTCAAATTGTAAGGATGTAATGGCATATTTTCATGATGGAAAAGGTACACATGGGTCACTATGAGGGTCCACAAGGATTCGGGAATAGGGAGTACAAGGACAGTGACAAAACGTTGTGTAAAAATAAGGTTTATGTTTATAGATTATGGTTGATTTCTCTTAACTTGATAATTACTTGTGAATGTTTGTTGACTTATTAAATTTATATTTTTTTTAGCAAGAAATTACCAAAATGTACAAAACATGAAGATCACAAGGGACAAAAAACACAAGAAATTAGGCTCCAATCCAGGGAAAAACCCCATAAGGGAAAAACCCAAGAAAATCCTCTCTTAAAGAATCAAATCAAAATGAGATATCCAAGACTCAAGGCTAAGATTGAGACTGCCAGAAAGACCCAAGTCAACCCTCCTTCAATCTATCTGCAACAAGTCATAGTCAACAAAGTCAACATTGGTCAAATCACATAAATATGGTCATCTCTTGAAATTTTGGCCCCTGGAATTTCAGGCCTACAATATCACAAAAACTGCCTCATAAAATTCACACACGTGAACAAAAACTAGGGCAACAAAAAATTCTCTTTCGTTTGACTTTTCTTTCTTTCTCCTTTGAATTTCACTAAAATATTCCTTCTTTTGGCATAGAAATCAAAGTGATTGAGTGAGTGATCAAATGAGGTCAAGTTGCCTTCTATATATAAATGTCCAAGAGGTCGAATAGGTGCCTCTTTAGGCTGACTTGTCTGGGAGGGACGACTTGGTATTTTGGATGACAAATTGACCTTTTTCACTCAATAAAAAAAATTCCTTTTTTTTTACAAAAATCCAAATGATACTTTTACTCAATTGCATTTCTTTGACTCATAATAAATTTCATTTTTTACTCAATAAAACCTATAAGCATGAAGAACATGTTTTTAACTAGAAATAAATAATAATAATGCATGAATATAATGAATACATTAATAATACATTTGAATTTCATTAAGAAGACCGACACTAGTTACATTTTCAAAAATTTATACATTTATTTTTTCTCCAAAAAAATCTTCATGGAGAAACCCTCAAGGACTTCCTTGCATTTCGTGGATGGTACCCAATGTAAACTTGTCAATGCTAATTATAATGCCTAAAATAGCAAGGGTAGCTAGTAAGGGCAATTAGTAGGGAAATTGAATGAAGCACGTGATATAGGAAACTAGCCCAAAGAATTGGCCCCAATACCTCTTGCATGAAGCTAAAGGCACTTACCATTAGAGCTAACCCATTGAGCTAGTTCACAATTTTACTAATATTTAATGTCATTAAGTGTTTTAGTTCTTTTCATTATTATGAGGACAAGGATAACAAAGTCTCTTAAACAAGGATATTGTTTAACATGTTTATGTGAAAATTGCAATGTTGGGGACTAACCTATTATGGATATTGCTAAATGTTTGAGGGATATGTCTAAATTTTTTTATACATATATTTGTAAATAATACCCCAAAAAACACATCTAAAACATGGGATCTATAACATAGTTATCAACTTGACAATAGCTATGACCTCAAAGAGACAAATCTAAACCTGAGAACTCATATTTTTTTACCAAAAACACCAAAATCCCCTAACCCCTAATTTTGTGATTGAAAATGTTAAAATCAACCCCTAAAATGTAAAGTGATGCCAGTGGTAATACCTTCTTTTTTGTTTCCCTAGTATTAAATATACAATTCATTTGAAATGACATCCTTAACCACTAGTATTGGTGCAACCAAATTTTTAAATCAACCCTTGAATTAAATGTCATGTTACAAATTATAAAAAAAATTATTCGGGGATTGAAATTACAACTTATTTGAAACCATGACCTTAACAACAAATATCATTGCAATTAAAATTTTAAAATCAACATGCAAATCAAAAAAATTGGTAAATAATAATGTTTTTTTTTTTTTTTAATACAATTTTGAAACAATAACTTTGAAAACTAAGAGTCTCACAAACAAAATTGTCTTACCTAAATGTATTTCGTTTTTTTCCTTGAACACATTTCAAAAAAAAAAACATTTAATTAAAACATTTAGTAATAAAATAAAATAAAAGTAATTCACTACAACTAAATTTAATGAAAATAACCAACCAATCCAAAACAAACTTATAAAGTATAATTTTTTTATAGGAAAAAACATTTAAGGGAAAAGCTTTCCACCTAAAATCACCAATCACTTCTTATGCCAAAACACCTCACAACCTTGGCATCATGATATGTTGGAGGAAAACAAAATTGAATGAGCTCACCATGAAGGAAAATAAATTATATAATATTTTTTTTTGGATTAAATTTGTATTAGCTCAAAACTTCTAAATACATTAGCAAAAGTATCATAGAGTTTCTAAAGTATATAGTGTTTGGTGTCAATCTACCATGAGGGAAATCAAATATGTTGACCATTCGCTGAAAAATAAGTCTATTCAAAATAAACGACAAGTATTGATTACAATCAAAACTACCATCTACTGCATTGCATATAAAAGAAAAACCACCCACTGAAAGCCATAACATAAGATCAAGAGTTTGAGGAGGTCACAGGAGATGCATTTTGGGCTTTGACCCTTGTAGGAGCTAGAGGCTTAAGTTCACACTGGAGGTGACTCTCTAGGTGGGCTAGTCGGACATCCAAACTTTCCAAGCAAAATAATTGATATCGTTGGACCCACTTAATTTCATTCAATGCAAAAATAATGTCATTTTGGTCCTTGTGCTTTTGTTTCAAGACCTTACCCAAAAGGGTTTTCATCTGACAATGGAGGGTGATGGAGTTTAGGTACTGGCTCCGTCTTCCCTTGGTATGACCAAGGTCGAGAACCCAATGGGCTACCTCTTCCAATATTTTGGAATCAGAAAAAGCTTGACGATCATTGGTGGTCAAGGCCTTAATTTTGTGGATTTCTTCACAAATTTCAGGAAGGGTAGCAAAATAAAAAATAGTGGTCGCGTCCTAGGTTTGAGCTTGACCCATGGCCTTCCTTAGGGGCCACGACCACCACCCCCATAATCATTATGCATACGTTGTCATGACATGATCCACTAGTAAACATAGGACTAGACAAAACAACCAGGCCCCAACAAACCAGGAATGGTAAAGGCTAATAAAACTAAAATGATAATAGAGTCAAAAGTTGTGGAGTGACCTAGGTGGTTGAGGTCGACACAGAATGAAGAGCCAGAGGAATAGAGAGGCAAGTAAAATCCTTCAGGCGAAGTAACATGTAATCTAGCGGCCACCAAAAAGAAAGCCATATTGTAGACCACCAAAAGATACAATGAAACCAACATACTTGCAATAGAGCCACAAAACTGAAAGAGAAATGAACTAAAGCCAAAATGAATAGAAAATACCCTGATGGAAGCATCCAACGGTGCCTAAGCTGTCAGATACACTAAGCACTAGAGAAAGGGTGGTGACATTTGCAACGATAGCCTCTAGCTTCAGAGCAATCCACACAGACCAATAAAATACCACCTCAATGTGTTTAGAGACAATTATTAGTCCACTCAACTTTCCCAACAAGCACTCGGACTCTCTACTTGCGTAAGCCACACTTGGATGCATGTAGGAACACTTCACCTCGACACCAGTCTCTAACACAAGTAGACTCCCCTCAAGAAGGGACAAAGGCGTAAACCATGATTCTATAAACTTATGACCTTTCCGTGACTCGCCAAGGTCGAAAATCCGAGAGAGTAATCCCACCTTCACCGAGGAAGTGACTAGAGCACACCATAAAGGTAGAAAAACAAAGTCGCTTTGCATAGAGAAATTCAACATACAAAAACCTTCCATACAATTAAAATTGAAAAAATTCACGAGGCAAACTAGTCATACCACCCCCTCTAAAATGCTATGAAAAATGACAGTGTAATGGGATCACTCCCCAACCTCCATCATCACCTCATTAACCACCCTGATCAAGAAATACAATAATAAATTTTTAAAATCCTATATTTATTTATTTTAACTCTTATATTCAAAGGATAAAGCATTCAATCATTAATTGCTTCTTACCCAAAGAATCCTCGAAAGGAAAATAAAATAAAATAATAAAATTTTATAGTCCTATTTTAAAAACATTTAAAATATTTTTACATCGTATATTAAAAACAATTAAAGTCAAAGGATAAATCCTTCACCCTGACAAGTTGGACGAAGGGGAAATTGGATGGATAAGTGACTTATTTTTCCCTTTTCTTTTTACATATATTTTTAAATCTCATTATTTAAAATTCTAATTTTTCAATTAATTTGTTTTTAATTTTTTTAATATTTTTTATATAATTTTTGAAATTATATATTTTTTATTTAATTTAATTTAAAATTACATGTATTTTTAAAATTTCATTATTTATAATTCTAAATTTTTAATAATTTTGTTTTTAATTTTTAAAATATTTTTTTATATAATTTTTGAAATTATATATTTTTTAATTTAATTTAATTTAATATTTTTAAATATTATTGATTTATTTTTAATATCACAATAATAAAGTGAGCATAGATAACTCATGGGTTTGTATCAATGATAAATAGATATATGATGTTAACACATTTATTAAAAAAAAAAAAAATCATCAATTCAAATTTTCCCTAAACAACTAAAACCAAAAAACAAAATAGATACAAGTAATGTAGAAATTAACATGTAGATATTAAACTACTCATGAAATTTACTAAATCACAAGACTAGAATTTACTTTACCAATATACTGAAGTAAATTCACGATCGAGAACACAAATCATTAACATGCATCAAAATTCAACACACATATACAGATATATATCTAGGGGAAAGAAATTGTTGAAAACCTCTTACTATCTGTGTTGCATCAATCAAAGAATCCGTATGAATACAATATGCTATGCACAACCTTGAGCTCAACTTGCACCTGTATCTTCTATCCTCTGCCTCACTGATTGACCTTGGCTAATATTTCGCCAAAATTTTGAGCCTCCAAGCCCCTATTTCCTTGCATTGTTCCTAAAGGAATTAGTCCCTATTATTTAGGAAATTTCTTAATCTTGATTGCGCAATTCCATTAGGCCATTATCCTACAGCATGCATAACCTATACAACTTGAAAAAATTTACAACTGATAGTACATTTCCCTTGAACTCTAATCTCAACTACGTAACTCGAATTATGTGCATGCATGAGTTAATTTAGGTTGATTGATCAGTTAACTGATTAAACACTAAAGACACACCTCAACACTAGACCCTCCACTAGTTCCTCCAATAGTCGAAATAGTCGAAACAAGTTTAACTAACCATAACTCAATTTAACTGAATTAAATTGTTACAAGTGAAATTAACTCAACCTATGCTCCTAAAATTTAGGAATCATTGTACACAACACAATTTAATGCCACCAACTCGAATTAACTAAATCTAACTGAGTGATAACAACTATATCAAATCAATTAACTCATTCAATTTGTCTGTTGATGTGGAAGTTCAATTTTCTCCTAATTTAATCAAGGAAAATTAAGTTAGGAATTTCTTGTTGCATTTTCAACGAGTAAAATAACTTTATTTTGAATATTATCCAAGTTTCATGTTATTGTTTTAAAAATATTACAAATATATATATATATATATATATATATATATATATATATATATATATATATAAGATTTTAATTTGATAGTAACAATTTCTTATGGCCGTGGTTTCAAATAAGTTATAAATTTAACTTTAAAAATACAAAAAATTGATACTTTTTAATTCAATAATTAATTTTAAGAGTTTGATTATAAAAATACCGATTATTAAAGCCATGGTTTCAAACACATTATTATTTTACCTTGAAAGAAAAGAAAAATCCACTCCTAACACAAAAAAAATTTGTTTGTAAGTCAACGTTCTATTCATTCATCAGAAAATAAATACATCATTAGCAAAATGCGAGTACTTTCACCCCGGCCAGGTTTGTTGACTACCGCGAGCAGCATGTAACAGAGAAACAGAAAGGAAACTAAAGACACTGTCCACAACCTAGGAGGCCAAAGCACCAGAAAACACATAAAACAAGGAGAACACGTGTAACTATGCTAGTCATCAGACGTAATGGAAGTTGGGTTGTCTGGGGCTATTCCAGGAGGAGGCGGAGGGAGAAAATAGCATTGGAAATGCTCTTCAAAGTGTGTCATCCAGGACTCCAACTTCTCCACCTTCTCAGCTAGCAAGTTTTGTCCTCGCCAGAACACCACAACTCAGACATGGCACTAAAAGTAGTGCATTTTTTTCAGAGTAGCTATGAGTTCAACATATTCTTCCCAACGGATCTGATTCGTTGTTTCCAGCGGCTCCAGTAGTGACTGGATCAATTCCATGCAATTCTCTAGAAAAAATTAACGAGCTTCCCTCGAACCATGCACCACACACCTTGCCTTACCTCATCGGCCTGTGCCACCACGTTTCCTCACCCCACCCCGTTGTTGAGACTACGGAGTGCAACCCCCATGCCCAGCCACTGAGCCACCATGACCACGAATGTCGCGTACTCCAGATGTTGCCCGCCTCGAACAACCTGTTGTCTTGCCACCCCAGCCAACCCCGATTTTCTCCACTTCCATTACCATCGCCTGTAATTGAGGCTCACGATCCCCTATTCTAACCGAGTTGGGCTTCACTAGGCAAGAAGACCAACCGCAACAAGGAGTTGGACGCATTCTTACAGAACTGGCATCGGTTTGAGCAAAGAAATTGGCGGGGATACAAATGGTAATTGCAACCTCAAAGTTTCGCCCTTCTCTCACCGACGAGACTACACAACTAAACCCACAAGGTCTAGCCAACAGGATGGAGTTGAGCCCGCACTCCACCAGCGTCGCTTCGTCGCTAGACCTCAACAAGCCCACCTTCCCAAAAGCCTTGCCACAATGACCCCGACACAGAGACCGTAGAAATTTAGAAAATCCCAGAGAGGAGATGCACAGGGGCACAATCTAATTGTCGTGCAAACAAAGAGAAAAATCTTCCCACACGCACCGAGACCACTGAATAGCCTGAACCTCCAAAAACCACACTCCACTTGTGCACGAAGACATTGAATGCCACACACCAAAGAAGAAATTTTTCAATTTGCAAACCCAAAAGCCAAGGAGGGAGCACCGGCAATGGAGTCGCCACCTTTCCCAATTATGAGCCTTCGACGCTTCCTACTCCTGCTCATAGAGTACCAATAACACAGAGAATATTCCTCTCACATGCACCACAACCACTGAATAGCTTGAACCTCCAGAAGCCACGTTCCGCTCGCCCATGAAGATGTTGAATACCACACACCAAAGGAGAAAGCTACCAATTTATAGACCCAGAAGTCGAGGAGGGAGCATCAGCGATGGGGTCGCCACCTTTCCCAAACAATGACCCTTCATCGCTTCCTACTCATGATCACAAAATACCAATAACATGAAATGAGACGAGACCATGCCCGAATAAATACACCATCGCCATACTCTGTCGTCGATATTTTCCTCCCACTCGAGTCGAGGCTGATAGAGATTTCACACGGATCACCTTAACTCCTATCGTACATAAGTAAATGTGAGATGATGGAGAGGTTGATCCTCATACATGTAGCCAAGTGGTAGTTGTCATCGCCCACGCGTTGCCTCGTGCATCTAGTTCATCACCCCCATCGGGGAACTCCTGGCACAACTTTGTTGGAATTTTCAGAATTCCAAAACAATAAACAGTCCCTCTTTAACACAGAGAATAATTAAAAAAAATTCACTCACAGACAGAGTTTCACATAAAAAAATTTCTATTAAAAAAAAACTGTTGTTACAAATTCTTCTATCTTTCCACTGCTGGGAGATTACAAATATGGCACTGCTTCACACACAGTGACCAAAAACACTCTTCTCTGTCTCACACAGAGAAATACTCTGTTTCTGTTGTTCTGTGTAATTAAAAAATTACAACTCTGTCTATTACAAACAATACACTTTCTGCTGTATTAAAAAAGAATATACAACCTTGTTGTGCATATTTCTCATAATAAAATTAGCAAAACACATTCTCCATATTACAAACACACAAAATATCTGAGTGTCATTAGATGACCCAACCACTAAATTTCACCGCTTCAGAAATCTTAATGGCTCATTACTTCTGTCGGCACCGCTTGGAGCCGCATTGATGGCGCCTAGATCTTTTCATTCAGTATTTAACATTGCATTTAAAAATCCTGTGTAATAACATTTGCTGTGTATTGCAATACAATAGCTCTCCTTTGCCTCACGGGCCTTCTATATTTCATATAAAACATTACATCACAGGCCTTTTAATATATGATTCTCATATATTAAAAACAAACAAATAAACATTAAAAAAAAACCAACTGTTAAAAAATGTCGTGATTAAAATTTAACTGGCGTTTATTATAAAACATATAACATATGGTATATGGTATGTGGGCCGTATTATATGTGGGCCCCTTGCTGCGGTGATGTCAGCATTCCGAGGGGGTATGATGCTCCCCTGGCCAGTCTTGCCAGACCCCCTCGGACTTCACTTCCGCCCTGTTCTCTGTTGTGCTGGCGTTGAAATTATATTCCAACACTCCCCCTTAATTTCAACTGGTGGGTTTTCCTGCATACCCAAACATTTCCTGAAATATTCAAAGCTTTTCTGCTGTAGTGGCTTTGTGAGGATATCTGCAAATTGATCCTCTGTTCTGCAATGCTGCAAAACAATCTCGCCATTGCTAACCAATTCCCGTATGAAATGAAACTTGGTGTCAATGTGTTTTGTTCTTTTATGAAAAACAGAATTTTTAGACAATGCAATAGTTGAGCTATTGTCACAAAATATCACTGTCCCTTTTACCTGTTCTTGACATAAGCTTCTCAACATTTTCCGCATCCAAACTGCTTGACACGCTGCTGCTGTAGCTGCCACATATTATGATTCTGCTGTAGATAATGCTACAACGGGTTGTTTCTTAGAAGCCCATGAAATGGCTCCTGAACCCATATGAAAAACATAACCGGAAGTGCTCTTCCGATTATCAATACTTCCAGCCCAATCACTGTCAGTATAACCAACTAAATCTGAATGTTCTGAAGTAGTATAAAAAATACCAAACCTTTTAGTACCTTTAACATACCTCAAAATTCTTTTTGCTGCTTGCCAATGTGCATCCTTTGGCTTTTCCATGAACCTGGAAATCAAACTAACAGCATGCATTATGTCCGGCCTAGTTGCAGTCAAATACATGAGGCTGCCAACTATGCTCTTGTATAAACTAGGATCAAAATCCTTGCTGCTGTCCTCTCTGCTGAGTTTTAATCCCATCACTGTGGGAGTGATTGCTGCTTTGCTTTCCTGCATGTTAAATCTTTCAAGAACTTCATTAACATACTTTGCCTGTGAGATAAAAATCCCATTTTCATCTTGTTCTACTTCTATTCCCAAGAAGTATCTCAGCAAACCCATGTCAGTCATTTCAAATTCTTCTTTCATGTCTGTTTTAAAATGTTCAATAAGGCAATCATCATTACCTGTAAAAATAACATCATCAACATACAAGACTACAATCAAGATTTTACCGTCTTGTTCCTTGATGTAGAGGGTGGGTTCTCCCTCACACTTTTCAAAACCATTTTCCAGTAGATATGTGTCTATCCTACTGTACCACGCTCTTGGCGCTTGCTTCAGCCCATAAAGAGCTTTCTTCAACTTACACACTTTGTGCTCTTGGCCTTTCTTCTCATAGCCGAGAGGTTGCTCAATGTACACCTCTTCCATTAACACTCCATTTAGGAATGCTGACTTCACGTCCATTTGGTAAACTTTCCATTTGTTTTGTGCTGCTATGGACAACACAGCTCTCACGGTTTCCATTCTGGCAACCGGTGCGAAAGTTTCCTCATAATCTATGCCATGCTTCTGTTTATAGCCTTTGACAACAAGCCTTGCCTTGTGTCTCTCTATCTTGCCTTCAGCATTACTCTTGGTCTTGTAGACCCATTTAACACCAATGACTTCTTTACCTTTTGGGAGTTCAACCAAGTCCCAAGTTTTGTTCCTCTCTATGGCATTTATTTCCTCATCCATAGCTTCTATCCATTTCCTATCCTTGATAGCTTCTTCGAAATGAACAGGATCATCAACATGACAATATAAAGCAAACAAAGAATTGATACCTTCATTAGCTATATCTTGTTCATAAATATCTTTCAAACTTCTGAATTTCTTACCTTTTTCAGTAGGTGTACAAGTACTTGAAGAAGCACTTGAATTTGCTCCTTGTGGTGTGCTTGGAGAAGCACTTTCATTTCTCCTCAAGGGTGTGCTTTGCTGCTCTTGTGTTGGTGCTGCTGTTTGGGGATGTATTTCAGCCAACTCATCATCATTCTCATCATGAGATAAACAGTGCTTAACATTCACTGTTTTCTCTATGCTTCCATCCCAAGCTTCCTCTTCAATGAACTGTACGTCCCTGCTCACAAGAAACTTCTTGCTGAATGGGTTATATAACCTGTATGCCTTGGATTCCTCACTGTATCCAATGAAAATACATTTCTCCCCCTTGCTGTCCAACTTCTTTCTTAGCTGATCCGGAATGTGTGCATAAGCCACACATCCGAAAACCTTCATGCGTGTGACACCTTGCTTTGCGCCACTCCATGCCTCTTCTGGCACTTTGTTCATAACTGCCTTTGTAGGACACCTGTTCAATATGTACGCTGCACAATGTACAGCTTCAGCCCAATAATCATTCGGCAAATGCTTTGCCTTTAACATACTCCTCGCCATGTCCATTATGGTTCGGTTCTTCCTTTCGGATACTCCATTTTGCTGCGGAGTATATCTAGTTGTAAATTGTTTATGAATACCATTTTCTCTACAAAAACGTAGAAAATCTTTAGATATATACTCACCTCCTCTATCAGTCCTTAAGACCTTGATATGCAGCCCACTCTGATTCTCAACAAGTGCTTTGAAATTGCGGAATTTTTCAAACACTTCACTTTTATTTTTCAAAAAGTAAACCCAAGTTTTTCTTGTAAAATCATCTATGAATCTTAACACATAGTGGCTGCTAGCAAGTGATGGAGTTTGCATCGGTCCACACACATCCGAGTGGACAATCTCTAAGGGTGCTTTTGCCCTTATGCTTTTCCCGGAAGGAAAACTTTCTCTGTGTTGTTTCCCAAGAATACAACCTTCACAAAGGCTGTCCGGTTTCTCTATCAATGGTAAACCACTTACCATTCCTTTTATGTTCAACAAATTAAGACCTCCAAAGTTGAGATGTCCAAATCTCAAGTGCCATAACCAATTATCATCTTTTGGTTCGCTTTGGTAAGTCTCTTGTGCAACTGCTGCTTTCTCTTCACCATTCTTCAAATCTGCTCTCATTCTGAGAGGGAACATTCTGTTCCTTGTCATCTTCACTTCAGCAATACATTGTTTGCTGGGTGGTTTATCCATGATGGTACAAACATCATTATCAAAGAAAACATTATATCCCTTATGGACAAGCTGTCCAACACTTAAGAGATTACACTTCATTCCTGGAACATAATAAACATCTGTTATGGTTTTCCTTGCACCTAATCTTGTTAAAACATTTACATCTCCTTTTCCCATAACAGAAACTTTGCTATCAGTTCCTAGTGTGACTTGTGACTGCACACTTTCATCTAACATAGAAAACATTGCTAAGTTTTCTGTCATATGGTTACTACAACCGGAGTCTAGAAACCATAAGTCTTCACTCTTTTCTTCAGCCATATTACAAGCTAAAAACAAATTACTTTGGCTGCTATTTTCTTTTGTGAAATTTGCACTAGTTTCACTTCTCATATCTTGTTTCTTCTTTCTACATTCATTAGCATAATGACCATATTTCTTACAATTATAACATTGGACATTGGACTTATCATACCTTTGTCCTTGTGCATTCTGCTGACCATTCTGTTGGCTGCTGCCTTGGCCTTGATGCTGATTTGGATTGTTGCCCCTTCCTTGAGCATTTGCTGGACTGTTCCTTCCACCTCTGTTCTGGCTTCTGCCTCTTCCTCTTCTGCCTTGCCCTCTTCCTCTTCCGAAAGACATCTGGGACTTAAAAGCATGTTCTAGAGATGAGTTCTCACTCCTACCCAATCTCTGTTCATGGGTAATCAGTGATGCATGTAATTCATCCACTGAAAACTTTGTGAGATCCCTTGTCTCTTCTATGGTGGTGACAATCACATCGAATCTTGAGGGTAAACTTCTCAAGAGTTTCTCCACAATCCTCTTGTCTTCAAGAGTCTCTCCATGAGATCTGATTTGTGTGACCATTCCAATCACATGTGTGAAGAATGAGTCAATATTATCTGACTCTTTCATAGAGAGAGTTTCAAAATCTCTCCTCAGCAACTGAAGTTTTGATGTCTTCACCTTCTCCATTCCCTGATAAGCTGTCTTGAGAGTTTCCCATGCTTCACTGGATTTCTTGGCTGCTGCTATCCTTGGAAACACACTCTCATGCACTGCTTGGTACAAGAAGAAAAGAGCCTTGGCATCTTTCTTCTTATTGTTCTTCAGTGACTCCCTTTCTGCCTGAGTTAAAAGAAGAACCTCTACTTCATTTGCTGGCTCTTCAAAGCCATCCTCAACTAATTCCCATAATTCTTGTGAGGTAAATAAAGCCCTCATAGTTATTGACCAGTAGTCATAATTTTTCCCATTGAATTGTGGGAGATGTATATTTCCCAAACTCATACCTGTGCTGGAGCCTGCCATTCTGCACTTCTAACTATGATAAAAACACTTGACTGTGTTTTAAAACTAACCAACTGTACTGCAACAGTAACACAAAACTATATAGAGAAATACCTTCGAATTCTTCTTGTCTGAACCTTCACTCTGCTGGAGAAGCTTCTGCAATAACGAACTCCTTTCCTTCAGCTTATTTGACCTTCAAATAGCCTGGATTGGCTCTGATACCATGTTGGAATTTTCAGAATTCCAAAACAATAAACAGTCCCTCTTTAACACAGAGAATAATTAAAAAAAATTCACTCACAGACAGAGTTTCACATAAAAAAATTTCTATTAAAAAAAAATTGATGTTACAAATTCTTCTATCTTTCCACTGCTGGGAGATTACAAATATGGCACTGCTTCACACACAGTGACCAAAAACACTCTTCTCTGTCTCACACAGAGAAATACTCTGTTTCTGTTGTTCTGTGTAATTAAAAAATTACAACTCTGTCTATTACAAACAATACACTCTGCTGTGTATTAAAAAAAAAAGACATACAAACGCACTGCTGTGCATATTTCTCATAATAAAATTATGGCTCTGTTTCTCCATATTACAAACACACAAAATATCTCAGTGTCATTAAGATGACCCAACCACTAAATTTCACCGCTTCAGAAATCTTAATGGCTCATTACTTCTATCAGCACCGCTTAGACCGCATTGATGGCGCCTAGATCTTTTCATTCCAGTGCTGCTGTGCATTTAAAAAAAAATCCTGTGTAATAACATTTGCTGTGTATTGCAATACAACAGCACTCCTTTGCCTCACGGGCCTTCTATATTTCATATAGAATATTACATCACAGGCCTTTTAATATATGATTCACATATATTAAAAACAAACAAATAAACATTAAAAACCAACTGTTAAAAAAATGCCGTGATTAAAATTTAACTGCCGTTTATTATAAAACATATAACATATGGTATATGGTATGTGGGCCGTATTATATGTGGGCCCCTGCATACGTCAACATTCCGAGGGGGTTCAATCCTCTGGCCACAATACTTACCAGACCCCCGCGGACTTTTTTTTGTGGAAGAATGGTGTGGGCCCTGTCTGAGGGGGTAAACTCCACTGCCTGTTCTGACTGCTGGACCCCCGCGGACTCTGCCTTGCCGCCTTACCTTTGCGCTGTCAGCTGAGCAGTTGGTAATTAATTCCAACAAACTTTTCAATTCAAAAGTTTATTTTAATGTTTTTGTTAGCAACATTATGAACCATAATTGCAAAATGTTATAATATCAATTTTGTAAAAAAATGGAGATGTTATTGCAAATGCCACTTTTAATTCAAAAGTTGTCTTTTTTGGTACGTTAAGAGAGTTTTACTTAAGTCAAAAGGTTACACAATTGTGTGCGTCTTTCCAAAATTCTGGCACCTCACTCTTACTGGATTTATTGGCTAATAGTTTATTCACCAAGATTTTTACAGTAGCCAAAAAAGGCTGAGAAAGCCAAAACAATAGAGTACACATAAGACATAAAACCTACAAGATCTGCATGCAATCTATAGTCATCATGAATCAAAAGAAGTTACTTAAGAAAGGATTGTCGGGTTGGAACTTGGGCGTGGTGGGTACGAAAATTTTCATTGAATGTGGCGTTCTAGACGAGCATCCAGACAGTTCAAACAAGCCTCCAACAAGCCAAATTGTCCTACATCCACCACTAGTTTCTCCGTAAATCATTAAGGAAATATATGATCTCATTATGATCATTTTGATTCTCCTCGAGGACTTGTCGCACCAAAATCTTCAGTTGACAGTGTAAGGTGATCGAATGAATGTAATGTGATCTTTTTCCCCTAGTGTGGTTGGGATTCGATAACTAGTGTGAGAATTCTGCAATAAGTTTTGAGTCAAAGAGAGATTGCCTCTCCCAGTGCACAATTCGCTCTAATCTCTGTATATTAGATTCAGTACTAAGAGAAGGCATGGTCTAGAAAATGAAAACCACTTCTTGGGCTTAAACCTTAGCCCAAGATTGGCTAGGCTGGCCACAACTAGATTGCTACATTCCTCCCTTCCTCGACAATTGTGTCCTTGTTGATATAAAATCAAAAAATATTTTAACATTTTTGGTAACAATATTATAGATTAGGATTGCAAAACATTTATAATTTTAACATTTGAAAAGAGGAAGCTATTAATAATATTGATATTTATTATTAATATTTAAAATGTGGAATAAAACAAAGAACAATTTCTCAAAAAAATCCTTAAAATTGTCATTAGTTTGCAACCTATATTATATATGGAAATTCCCTATACTTATGATAAATCATTATTGTTATGGTTCATTAATAAAAAAATCAACAAATCAACCCTACATGGAAAATTATTCTAAAAACAACATTAAGAAAAACATTGGTAAATCAAATCAAAAGATTTTGTAGACACCTTGGGTATGGTAATGTCAAATCAAAAGATTCTGGAGACACCTTTGGTATCGTAATTTCGAATCAAAAGATTATGTAGACACCTTGAGTATGGTAATGTTTCCCCTTTAGTGCATGTCACACACTTTATGTTCAACATAGATATAAATTCATATGATAAGATGAATAAAAACTCAAAAACCCTTTTCAGTACCCCAATAAATTCATATGTTCAATGTAGGCATCATAAATAAATTCATAGCTTCAACGTTGTAGCCTTCACAAATTTTGGAGAATATGAAATGAATGCAAGTCCAATATGTAAACGATAATTGATATTTGATAACAGTGTCTTCGCGTATCATGTTTTATTAAAATTGTAAATTTTGCAAATTTTTTACCTTCTTGTTTGGTTTTTGAATTTTGGTAGATTATGTAGACACCTTGAGTATGGTAATGTTTCCCCTTTAGTGCATGTCACACACTTTATGTTCAACATAGATATAAATTCATATGATAAGATGAATAAAAACTCAAAAACCCTTTTCAGTACCCCAATAAATTCATATGTTCAATGTAGGCATCATAAATAAATTCATAGCTTCAACGTTGTAGCCTTCACAAATTTTGGAGAATATGAAATGAATGCAAGTCCAATATGTAAACGATAATTGATATTTGATAACAGTGTCTTCGCGTATCATGTTTTATTAAAATTGTAAATTTTGCAAATTTTTTACCTTCTTGTTTGGTTTTTGAATTTTGGTTTTGCTAAATTTTAGAATGCTAATATTTAATTTATTGTTATTTATTATGATAAATAATTTTCTATTATAGTGTATTAATTTAATGTTATTTATTACAATACATACATCATTATATTAATTTAACCTTATTTATTATCATATATATGCTATTGTATTAAGTTAGTGTTATTTATTACATATGCTATGCTATTGCATTAATTTAGTGTTATTTATTATAATAATAAATTTATTATTATTTTAATTTTATTTATTAAGATACATATGCTATTGTATTAATTCCGTGTTATTTATTATGATAAATACACTATTGTATTAATTAATTAATTTAGTGTTATTTATATTAATTTAATGTCATTTATTAGGATGTATATGCTATTGTATTAATTCAGTGTTATTTATTATAGTAAATATGTTATTGTATTAATTTAGAGTTATTTATATTAATTTAATGTTATTTATTATGATACATATGCTATTGTATTAATTTAGTGTTATTTATTATGATAAATATGATATTGTATTAATTCAGTGTTATATATTATGATAAATATGTATTAGTTTAGTGTTATTTATTATGATAAATATGTTATTATATTAATTTAGTGTTATTTATTATTATGATAATATGTTAGTGCATTAACTTAGTGTTATTTATTATGATAAATTATTTATTATAATAAATATGCTATTGTATTAATTCAGTGTTATTTATTATGATAATTTATTATTATGATACATATGTTATTGTTAATTCAGTTTTATTTATTATAATATATATGCTATTGTATTAATTTAGTGTTATTTATTCTAATACATAAATTTATTATATATTATTATTAATAATATGTTTATTTTTTAAATATTATATTACGTATATATTATAATTACATTGTTTTATATTTTTGTAAAAATAAAATAATATATATTATGATTACATTGTTTTATTTTTTGTAAAAAAAATAGCAAGTTGATAATTTTGTAATTTTTTTCATAAGTTGATATTATATTAAGTATGATTAAACTTGAACCTGGAACCTTGGTCTCCTGGAAACTTGGGGACCAAGGTCAGTCGGGATGCCCCACTTTAGGCTATTTTATAACTTTTCATCATAAAAGACTTGATATATATAATCTTTCGAAATGATATTGAAATCACAATCGAGTATAATAACATTTTTAACTTTTATGGGGAAAGACTTATGAATATAATCCTTCAAATAAATATAAGTTAAAATCGAACACTAAAATGAATAAAAGTTAAAATCGAACACGAAAATGAATAGAAAAAAGGTAATATTTTATTTAGCATACTTTTTTATCAACATACTTAATATCAACATTGAAATGAAAAGATACTTAATATCAACAACGAAATGAAAAGAGAGGGTATTATTTTATTTAGCATGAAAAGATACTTAATATCAACAATGAAATGAAAAAAGAGGGTATTATTTTATTTAGCATTCTTTATCATGAATGATAATAAATATACTCTTAATATCAAGATACTTAATATCAACATTGAAATGAAAAGAAATGAAAAGACGGATATTATTTTATTTAGTATTCTTTATTATAAATGAGAAGGGTATTATTTTATTTAGCATTTTTTATTATGAATGATAATAAATATATGATACTAAATATGATAATAAATATATTGATACTAAATATACTCTTAATATCAAGATACTTAAATCAATGAACATTGAAATGAAAAGATACTTAATATCTAACATTGACATTGAAAAGAAATGAAAACTTAAATCAATGAACATTGAA
This sequence comes from Pinus albicaulis, assembly GCA_034641835.2. Taxonomy (NCBI): domain Eukaryota; kingdom Viridiplantae; phylum Streptophyta; class Pinopsida; order Pinales; family Pinaceae; genus Pinus; species Pinus albicaulis. The sequence continues at coordinate 74,991 of JAXQQM020093252.1, forward strand.
ATGAAAAGATACTTAATATCTAACATTGACATTGAAAAGAAATGAAAAGAAAGATATTATTTTATTTAGCATTTTTTATTATGACTGATATTAAATATACTCTTAATATCAAGATACTTAATATACTTTATGTATTAGAACCCAGTTACACCCACACCCACGATCTGAAAATCTCGATAGACCCTCTCAACAATGTTGTAATTTTAGTGAATAGAATTTGGAACCACTTACAAAAAATAATTCAACGCGAGTGTGGTTCAACGATACTCCCATATTACAATAAGAAGCAATAATGGAAAAAAAAAACAATTGTAACGAAAAAATGATTATTTATAGAAAGCCACAAAGCTTCTGATGTTGCATTCATATTTAATATATTTTTGGTCGAATAGGCCTACTAACATAGAAATAAAGGGTCCTCTTGAAAATAAATTCAAGAGTGTTTCGTTTCCAAAATTTTGAAGTTAAGAAAGAAAATAGGCCAAATGGGAATAGCCGAGGCCATATAGGTTTTGTAAATAATTAAAAGAGATCTTATCTGTTTTTGTAATATAAGAACACCTTAGTAATCCTATGTTGACTGTAGTACCAACCAACCGTTCCTTGGATCTATGTCTTCCTGTACGGATTCGGGCATTCTTTCAAGGTCTCCGTCAAGTCTCCATGGTAAGGCATTCAAGCTATGACTCTATCAACCTGTGGTAACCTCTACAGAATTTGAGCTCTCCAGCTTGTTGGTCTCCAAGAGGTTGTCAGAACACTTTGACAAGTGACAACTCCAACTTGGTCACATTGTAAAAATAATCAACTCGAACAAAGATGAAAATTGAAAATTTTCTTGGCGTGCATATCGTAGCAAATCTAGACCATTAATGACATCATTTACCTCATGGGATCGTCATTTGTAAGAATATACCAACAAAATAAGGCTGAAGACAAGCAAAACACAAGAACTCTACTATTAGCAATGGCCATAGTACAAGTAGCAATAGAAATAAATCAACCAAGAACTCTACTATTAAGTGCCTTGATAAAAAGGCAAAGCTTCTTTAGGAACTAATTTTACTTTGGTCTCATAAAACATTCAAATTGCCAAAAACAAAGGGAGTAAAACAAAATCTTATAAGCGTCGTGAAAAAAATGCTAATTTTTGTAGATGTTCTATGCTTGATGCAACTTTACTTTTTATCCCAATATCAGTCAGCAATCACATAAACAACAAAGTAAAAAGCTGATAGAACACACCAGTGGATCAACAGAAGACAAGCCAAAAATATATAAGTGCATTGGTGCGTTACAGCAATCAGCAAGATGCTTCAACCAGCAAAGTCTCAATATGGTCAGCCGACCAGCAATGTCACACAACCCTCTACGACAGCCAAAACGGTCAACTCAAAATTCAACCCAAAAGTCAACACTATCAATCAACGGTCAACGTGGCAAAGTCAAAGTCAACGTCTAGCCTCGGGAATAGTGCCAAAAAATGTGAATTCGAAAGATCGAAATTTAGGGAGAGTTTTCAAATCCGTTTGACCTTGCGTTGACCAAAGTCAACGCTAGTCAACGCTGCTGCAAAAAACCTAGGCCGAAAACAGAAAAGAGTTGCTGCTGAAATTTCCCACGTGTGGAGAGAAAGAGCCTCCAAGGTCATCGAACCAATCAGATGAGGAGAGAGAAATGTGTGAGGATGAGATGAGTGAAAATGTCCTCCAACGTTGACCAATATATATCCATCAATGAGGGTGTGTGACACAACTGCTGGGGCACAAAACCTTAAGGCCGACATGCACATATTTTGAATAAATTCAAAATAAATATTTAGCTCATCGGATTAAGATGATCTTTAGATCGATCTCGCACCTCTCCGAAAGAGGAGTCCAATAAAAATATTGACATCTTCATCTGAGCATCACAACATGGAGTTTGGACCTAGTTGTCCAAAATTAACAAAAAACAAAACAAAAAAAATGTGGTTTATTTGAAGATAAATTTCACATTGCAATGAAATTCCTTGTATTCGATCAGCTTGGAAAGTTATTACAGGACTTCCCAACACAATGACAAAAATATGACAAACATCAGTTAACTGCTCAGCCCAAGTACCTCAAAAACTAGAAGAAGCTTTACCATATCATTCTATGATCATGATAACCAAATTGCTAACATACAAAGGTAGAAAAAGGCAAAAGAAAGCTTCTAAATGTTGTTCTGCGTTGGATTGATGGTGATTGCAATTTATTTGGCTCCAACGAATTTATGTGTTTACGCACCTCTTTTGGCCAACAATTACACCATTACCAGTAGAAACTTTGGAGTATCCTCTCCTTGGATGTAAAGCCTAATTAGTTGTGAATTTGTTCGCTCCAATATGTTGTTAGGAATCACTTAGCAGGACAAGATAATGAACCCACCTGTAATCTTCATCCTCTTTCCATGCTTCCAATACAATCTTCAACAAAGATCTCGATGCTTTGAAATAGTTAATTCTCTTATCGATGCATTGCCGGTCATTGACTCCATGCCATCCCTAACTAAAGAGATTCTATAAAAAGTGATTATTTTTCTCCTCTCTCTTTATATATATAAGAGTAACAAGTTTCTTGGCAAGTCAGTGGTTGACTGCATAACTTTTTGCATCTGTAGATGAGTGTTCAGAAGCTACCTTTGCTCCTTTCTACCATAAAACCTTGCATTTCATTGCTCTTCCCAAATCTAGTTCTCATTATCTATAGATTGTGCAAACCTATGTTGCACTGGTTTTTGCATCTGTAAATGAGCGTTCGGAAGATACCTTTGCTCCTTTCTACCATAAAACCTTGCATTTCACTGCTCTTCCCAAATCTACTTCTCATTATCTATAGATTGTGCAAACCTATGTTGCATTGGTTTTGGGGACAGGGGAATGACAAGGATGGGAAACACATCCCTAGGATGGGGATAGTGCACCCCCAAATTTTACAGGGGACAGCAGTTTAGGGACAGCAATTATATATATAATTATAATAAAATATCAAAAATTTAGAATTCATTGTAAACATTTGTAGTTTCTTCAAGCTTGTATGCATAACAAGTTACAATATATAGTATTTTGCATATGTAGTATTTTGCATAGCCCTTACACTGGCCAATCCTGACAAACATTGAGCAATTGCAAAAGGGTATTTTGCATAGCCCTTACACTGGCCAATCCTGAAATACATTGAGCAATTGCAAAAGGGTTGCCTGACATTGCATTATTGGCCATTAAACATGAGCAAACTGCAGTTTAGCTTTAGGAAACTTAAGTGCGACTGTTTACAATTTGGAATAAGGTCCATGAAGGGTTTATGAGACAATTAACTGTCTTTATAACAGTTTTATTTTTTCCTCATATTTCTTGTTAATGATGATTATGTTAAGGCCTAAAAGGCATTCACTTCTCTCAATAATGATTATTGTTAAAACATAAAAGGCAGTCCCTTCTCAATAGGATTTGTATAATTTAACAACTTATGTTGAAAATCACTATAAAACAATTTGGTTAAATAAAGAGATTAGATTCATATATCAGATTAAGAAGGTTATTGAATAAGAATTTATTCAAACATGTATTACCTGATCCAAGTGACTAAAACGCTTGAAGTAGGATGGTAGAAGCACTAGACTTGAATGATTCCTGGAAACCTATGTACAATATGTAAAAGCTGAGATGACCTAAAAAGAAAAGAGAAGATCAAGACCAATAACCACAAGGATCAGAGATATCAGTGTTTGGTTCTTAAATGCTTACCGAACAAAAGAATTCTAAACCTATTAAGCCCTCAGAAAGCTCTACTATGACGCATGAAGAGGAAGAATTGCAACATGATATATCCAAATTATGGGAAGAATTTCCTTTTTTATTTACAATGAGACTTTGCTTGTTGTAAATGTGTTGTACCGAACAAAAGAATTCTACACCTATTAAGCCCTCAGAAAGCTCTACTATGATGCATGAAGAGGAAGAATTGCAACATGATTTATCCAAATTATGGGAAGAATTTCCTTTTTTATTTACAAGCAGACTTTGCTTGTTGTAATTGTGTTGTTGAAAATACAATATTTAAATCAACATAAACCAAAATCAAAATCCATTATACAAAACCTGTTTTTTGAGTTGCAACTTGTACAACAGATTTAGATTCAATACAATACAAAAATAATAGATCGGAAAAAAGATCACATTGTTCAATTTTCAATGTCCATGATTGTCAACACTGAAGATATATGCCAGATTATTCCCGAAATCTGCCCAGAACATCCCTGAAACCTGTCCAGACTGTCAGTGTCTTGGGGATGGCCAGCAAGTCCCTGAATCCCCATTGAAGTCCCCAGCAGTTTGGAGACGTTTCCTAAGGGCTCATAAGTCCCCAAAATGTGGGAATGGAAGGAAAGCAAGAATAAAGACATCACTATTTCTGATCTTTCCAGAATTCATAAAGCATCCCAGTCTAAATCCCCAACCACCTAATTAAAAGGAGTCCATGGTTTAGGAAAATATCTCAGAAGATCAACCTTTTAGGTTAAATATACATACCAAAAATAATAAACAGGAAGCAAAAATACTCAGTGTACTAGCCCTAGGTACATCCCGCAACTCCACTTACCCTCGGAAGACAAGAGGGACACTGGATGTACTTTGAAATGCCAAGTTTTTATAAGATTGATTCTGTCCGATCAAACATAAATTAATATCAAAACCAAATTTAAAAAATGAAGTCATATAAAGGAACAAAAAAGAAGACAAAAGGTTACACCGTATACTATATATAAATCTGTGTCTTACCTATCCAGTATCATGCAAGTCTTCATCACCCAAATAAACTGTAATATACTTCAACAGAATCAGAAAGAGAACGGCTACAAGTAAATCTCAATCCCTTTTCTCAAAGGCAAATTTTACAAGTTCTTATTTTTTGTACAGATGAGCTAATATACAAAGAAAAGATACTAAACACAATACACGAGTTAAAATCAGCAGCATATAAGTTGCAAATAATCTTGTGATAACTTAATTACCACTCTAGGTGGCCCAAACTTACTTCAATAGTACAGGATACACAAAAACCAGATTATTTTACAAGAAAACCATAAGACAGAGAACACTAGATTTGTCAAATTCACGACAGCTTATTGCTGCAGCATATCATCCTAGTAGTTTAAACTTTAAACTTTAAACCTCAAGGATCAAAATAGGCTCATGACCAACTAGTACCTCATAGCAAAGCCCACTTTTCGCTAGCTTCATTGCACTCCTTAGTGGTTTGGTTGGTCTATAATCTACTTTTTTTATTGCAAGCCAAACGTTGGTTTTAAGTATTTACAATAAGAACTTCAGTGAAATTCCTTTTTTTTCCGCATTACAATGAGCTGGAGGTGCTAGGTTTTACAATTTTACTGCATGCGATGTTGCATTCGAACGACTTGAAGCCACCGCAAAAGAGACCGCCGAACATGCATGGGCATTGGTGCCACATGTACCAGACGTGAAACCAATCCAGACATTATATATGCAAAATCCTCCATCAGACGTACAAGCAATGCTACCAAAATCATGATTATACAGAGGTGTCAACACCAGTGATCAAGTTGAAGCAGATGTCTAAATTTGTCTGCAAGACAGACTGTAGTATGTCTTAGTAGAACACAACAAATTCCTAAACAGATTTGTGAACAAATCTAGATTTTGCAAGACCAATGTTGCTGTTTACACAAAAGAAACATGACTCGAACATTTCTAATTATTAGGATGTAACATTAAAACTTCAAAACATCTACTTCACAAGCAAACATGCTACAGAAATGAAAATTGTTAGCATGTATGTCTTAGTACAACACTCATCAAATTCCTAAATAGATTTGTGAACAAATCTAGATTTTGCAAGACCAATGTTGCTGTTTAAACAAAAGAAACATGACTCGAACATTTCTAATTATTAGGATGTAACATTTCATACTGTTAAAACTTAAAGACATCTACTTCACAAGCAAACATGCTACAGAAATGAAAACTGTTAGCATGTTCTATAAATTATTTCTGTTTGATTTGACCAGATTTTAAAACCACGAACTATTCATTAGCCAAGGATTCTGCTATCCATCAAATGAAATGATATTCAGAAGTTTTGGAATTAAGAGATTTCACATTGAGAATTAAATGTTTATATTTGAACTTGTATTCCTATGTTCCACCAAGTTTCCGAGATGGAGAAGCGTGAAATGAGGTGGGAGCGGAGAGACAAGCATGGGGGACATGGGGGAGCACCTCCAAATTTTAGGAAAATCCAGGGGGGCAGGGGTACATCAGGTTCCATAGCATAAGGGTCCCCGTCTCTAAAATTAAGAAATATACAAGTAAAATGATAAAACCCCAACAATAACAATTCATTCCATGCAAATTCATCATAGTGCAATCTACTGGAAATGCTATAATCCTGCCAATATTCAAATCCTGAAAACTACTAAGTCTGCTGATTTTTGAATAGTATATGGAATTCTACTTTATCCATATGAAGTCTAATGAAGTTGGAACCACTCTCAAACATCCTGAAACGTGTTTGAAATAATTAGTGATGCCAATATTCAAATCCTGAAAACTAATAAGTCGGATGAATTTTGAATGGTATATGAAATTCTACTTTATCCATACGAAGTGTAATGAAGTTGGAACCACTCTCAAACATCCTGAAACATGTTTGAAACAATTAGTGATAATGTTAAAAATTTAAGTAGGAGGATAGAAAAGATAAAATAAAAGAGACTCCTCAAAGCTCTATCCCTTAATTTTTTTCCTATCTTCATGGGTTGTTAGCATAGTTTTAAAAACCAGCCAGTTTGAACTGATAGCTAGTCAAATTGGCATGTCAAATAGGATGGGGTAATGAACTCATAGAAAAACCCGGTTTGAGGGCCACTTTGGTGCCCTACTAACTGGTACAAACCTTGAGGGGCAGTTTGATACCTAACTGATACAATCCGGCCCTAACTGGCTGGTTTTGACCCTAACTGGCCAGTCAGATTTCATGTGTGTGAGGGGAGTTCAAAACCCCCTATTACAATTATTTAGGTGGTTTTGGAAGATAATGAGGGGCTGTTTCCCTCCCAAAATAGCCCCCCTTGGCTATAAAACCAACCCTCCCCTCCTAAACCCTAAACCTAGGCAAAAAATCCTACCTCAATCGTAGGAATGCTAACAATAAATGGAAATGTTAAATTCTTGAAGTAAAAGGATAAAAAGGAAATATAAAGGAGTGGTTACAATCAATGAAAATCGTTAAATTCTTGAAGTAAAAGGATAAAAAGGAAAGATAAAGGAGTGGTTCCAATCTTATCGAACTTCATATGGAGAAAGTAGAATCACATATCCCACTCAAAATTCAGTAGACTTTAACAATTTTCAGGATTGGTAGGATTTCAACATTTTCATTGAATTCTATTATATATTAATATGAGGGCATAGGATTGGAATTTAATCAAGAGCACAAAGCCTTTTATGTAACTTGATGTTGGTATTGGTTGTTGAACTTCTTTGATGTTGGTGGTATTGATTGTTGAACTCCTCTGATGTTGGTGGTATTGATTGTCGAACTCATCTGCCATGGACTTAACAAAAAAGTACCCTTTCATTCCAACCAAAATAATTGGTTGAAGAGATGAACCCTTCACTCAAACCAAAATCATTGGTTAGGCATGTTAAAGTTTTTCAATTTCTACTATATTATAAGATTGAGGAATCCTAGATGATGTTTATGTAGCTCTTGTTGATGATCCCATTTCTAGTAGTGGTGAATCAGTGATGAGTTTGACGAGTGATCATGTTGATCAGTTATTTGCAGTAGCCCACTGGCTCAATGGCTAGTAGCATTGTTTTTGGATTCTAGAGGCCATTTAGAGCCTCGTTGATTACGTATTTTGTTGTTGATATATATTGCACTTGGTGCCATTTTGATATATTCACTCTTACATGGTATATACATGAGCAAACTTTGCATAGTTTGTCTGAGGTCTCTAATGGTTTGGGATCATGGCCTGAAATCTCATAAACATTATTTTCATTAAAAATTAATTAATTTATGTATGTTTTTTTTCAAATCCAGTTCATTGAATCTGGTTGGAAACCCAGATAGATAGGTGGACCGATTCAAAACCCGGTTCTGATTTTTAAAACTCTGGTTGTTAGACAAAAAAATTGGTGGGGAGTGCCCAATCATCCCACTTTTGGGAAGAGGGTGGGGGGACTCAGACGTCCCCCTTTCGGAGAAAGACACATCTCCTACACTAGGGAAATGTTTCCCCCTGCGTTTCCTCAAGTTTCCCCAACAGGGAGGCATGAGGAATCATTTCCCCGGACACATCCCCGTGGAAAATTGTTTTATTTTGTACAGGTGAATAGCTCTAGTGTATTCCCTGCTCCTGGCAGGCTGAAGTCATGGGTGGGGCTCCATCGTCCTAGGATGAAGGCAGTAGTAAAGTACATAAAATATTCCAGGTAAGGGCAGGCAGCACTCGAGAAATCAAGGTTGGGTGAAGGCATTAGTAAGTAAAGGAAGGGTATAACAGGTGGTTGGGTTGATAGCGCACAATCTGCTATTTTTTGGTCCCAACCCCATCAGACCACCTAATTTGGTAGCCACAACTGCATTTTGTTATTAATGTTTTAAACATTTTGTGGAAGTTTCAAACATCTGTACTCTGAAAATTTATGAGCTTTGTTTTAGCAGTTTTAAAGGTCAAAAAGTACTAGCTTAAGAAAATGAGTTGAGTTCCTTTAAACTTGTATGTCCCTTCATTTCATTCTAGTTAGCATTTTAATTTCAACTCAGTATGAGCAATATAGACATTTTAGCAAATCCATTACAAACACAAGTAAATCAGCTGGAAGAAGATTGATATTGTTAAAAATGGAGCTAATTGGCATACCCTTCATTACAAATGTAGACTATTGAAAACACCATTTACCATACGTGATAAGAGTTATAAACAGATATGCATCAATCTACAAACAAAACAAGGTTGAGGGTGATAAGCACATACTCCTACAATGTCCAAATACAAGTAGCACACAGAAAGTAGCTAAATAGGAATGTATTAACTAGCATAGACCCATCTTGGTAGTGGTTCTATTAAGCACTGACAGCAACCAAAAAGCTCTAGGGTTAAATCCCTCAACCTTCATAAATCAAGGGTTAAGACAGATCTGTGCCAGCACATACAAACACAAACACACACATATGAGCTCTACCCAGAGCTCACTGGATATCACTGCCTTCCTCTAGTACTTACGACCCCAGGATATAACAGGTTCAATCCACCAGGCGCCTTCTGTGGGCAGCATTAATGCTGTCACCGGAGGTCTGTTAGCTGTATTGTGACAGTGTTATAAATTCCAGGTTGAGTGAGGGGTACAAATGTAATGCACCCCAACTTTTCCCTCCCTGCCCCCTGGCTATCAGCTCATCTATGACAGCCCTGGGGATGTATACCAAACCAATTGAGAAGATACACACACACACACACACACACTCACACACGCACACAACTTTTTTATGCTGCCCTATTCTAAGCATCACGCACACATGAAGATGGACACAACTAACTTTTCCAACCTGGGTTGTAGAGCACTTAGCTTCTCTGCGCACACAAATATTTTCAATCAAACATAATCACTATTTAAGAACTATTTTTTACTGTGATTTAATAGACCAATGGTGGGCAGTAAAGAAAGGGAAGAAAACATCATTATTAAGCAACGAAATCAGAAAACGTATTGTCTTATGTTTAAATGAAATAAATGAATTAAAACAGCAATATCTCAAAACACTCCTCGAACAAAACGAGAATGCCTATTCAATCCTAATAACATAAAAATATAACCATTTGTCATTTACATGACAATAAAACATGAAACCACATTCAACCAAAAGAAAAATAAGAACATGGGCACGATTAAGCATGACCTTTGCTAGAACTCTCAAAGCATTCCAGTCTAGATGCCTAATTGCCTAACAAAGATTGGGCAACCTAGTGAACTTTGGTGTAAGGAATAGCAATTCAATCGTGAGTAAAATTGTAATATGGGCATGATTATACGTGGCATTTGCTAGAATTCAACAAGCATCCCAATGCAATGGCAATCCATGATTTTGCAAAATTTCTGCCCGGGAGAGAAATCTTTAAGTAACAAATATTTACCAAGAGAATATAACCATGTGCCAATAATTTTCAGCTAGTGCAACATTCTTTCCACGGGCTGATGAACTTTGGTGTAAGGAATAACAATTCACTCGTGGGGAAAATGGGAAAATGGGAGAATATAACCATGTGCCAATATTTTTCAGCTAGGGCAACATTCTTTCCACGGCCTGGTGAACTTTGGTGTAAGGAATAACAATTCACTCGTGGGCAAAATGGGAATATGGACGTGATTGTATGTGACATTTGCTAGAATTCAATAAGCATCCCAGTGCAATGGAAATCCATGATTTAGCAAAATTTCTGCCCGGGAGAGTAATCTTTAGATAACAAATATTTACCAAGAGAATATAACCATGTGCCAACATTTTTCTGCTAGAGCAACATTCTTTCCAAGGTAATCCTCATTGAGGCACTTATAAATAGAATACAGGTGCCTTTGGAAGCATTTCTTGATGCCAAATAGTAGGATTTCTTGTGCCAAATCAAAACATAGATTTAAATAAAAATTGAATTGCAAAATTTATAAAAAGGTGTTGGTTGATGCAGTTCGGACAAGTGTTCTAGCCTCAGGTGGTGTTAATGAGGCTAGGAACACAAGAGAGCAGAAAATATCTCCAAGCCCAAGTTGTTATTTTGGATGGAAATGTCTTAATTAAATTGAAACATGGTCGATTTTCCTCCAGAGACTTCAAAGAAAATTTTCTGAGCGCTCTTAACCATCGATTATCATTAAATATTTTCAAATCTAGATCTTGGCCATTGATTTCTGAACGAGAGATTATAAATGAAATTGATGGGCAGCCTTGGAGATCAAATATTCATTGTGGTTGGGGTTTGACACTAGCAAAAATTTCAGCAACAGTTGAAACAATGAATATTTTCTAGAGTTTACTTTCATTAGTATTATTCAAGTTTCCGAGATCCAGATGAGAACCTTCCATGGTTTTTACTGCGATGGGGAGAGGCCGAGGATTATTGAGGCCATGGGGTTCCGGTTGTCAAGTAGCTGTACGTCAAGTATTCCACTGGACAATTAAATGCAACAGATCTGATACATTATATTTAAAATCTGAAGTATTCCCATATAGGTTTTATTAGATTTATGGATTTGTATATTTACTGTTAATAATGCATGTATGCGAATTAAAATTATGCAGAAAATAAAGTATGGAAAAATAAAAAAACTCACACACATTTGAGACAAGATATGCTCTAGGAAACCCTTTCAAGAGAAAAACCACGTTGGAAGGTGAAGTCACTCCGCTCTCTTTCTCTAAATGGAAATATGGTTGCGAGTACAAAGAAGTATGGCCTATGGCCCGTGGGCTATTACATTGCACAAATACTTTGTGTGTGCTCTACCTCCTATCCCTCTTGGCTATTTTTGCTTCACTATGGAACAAATGCACTTGAAATAATTGAATCTTTTTTCCTCCTAGTGGTGTGGTTATAACACAGCCTAATAGCCTACTAGCCTAGATCCATCTTAACTCCGGATCTATCAAGCGCCAAGAGGGATCCAATATCTCGAGGTGAAAACCTATTTTTTGAGTGCAAAACTTGAGGAAAGGTTTGCACCTACAGAGATTTGATCCATCTCGGCGCTTGATAGATCCAAAGTTAAGATGGATCTAGGTTGGTTATATAATACTATATAATATCTATATTTGTATCTATGTCTCTTTCTTATTCCCTCTCTCTATGTCACCCCCAAACATACATACACTCTCTCTCTCTCTCTCTCTCTCTCTCTCCCATCCTCTCCTCTCTCCATCTCTATCTCTCTATGTATTTTTCCTTTCCTCCCCCCCCTCTCTCTTCCTTCCTCTCCCTCCCTCTCCCCCATCATTCTCTCTCTCTCTCTCCCCTCCAACTTTGTCACTATGCCCCTCCCTTTCTTCCGCCTTAAATTTGATCCCATTGTATTGTGTTTAATAAAGTATCTAAATTAAAATAAATCAATTGATTGTAAAATATTAGACCTTTATTTTGGATCAATCATGTCAAAGAAAATACAATAATGAAAAACTTTAAAAAAAATCATGCACATATTTCCTCTATTATTGTAAGTCATTTTGCTTGCTCTTGTCGATTGGATCCTTAGTTAAGATGGATCTATGTTCGTTCTTAATAATACTATTTATATATATACATTTCACAACTTTAAATATAAAATTATTCTCAATTTTAATTTATTAAATCCTTGATTTAATTTCTATGGGAATATTTTTAGTAGTTCTTAGAGGGTTTAGATATATCTCAAAAATAATTTTAACCTTTTTTCTTTTAGCTTCAATTAAAAAAATGTTATAAAATTATATTAAAGTAAATTATTTTTATTGTGAAATATGTTACGGTTTTTGAGCATATGGTATTGATAGGCCATGGTATTAGCCCATAATATTATAACAAAGCCTATTTACAAGTTAATCATATCCATGGTGAAGTGGGGGTGATTATCCATGGTTAAGAATCTTGTGATATTTTTATAAAATATTTTGATTGTGAAATAAGTTATGATTTTTTGGCATGTGGTATTGATAAGCCGTGGTATTGTAACAAAGCTTATTCACAAGTTCATAATATCAATGACACTGGAGGTGAATATCCGTGGTTAAAAATCTTGTCATATTATTATAAAATATTTTGATTGTGAAATAAGTTATGTTTTTTTGGGCATGTGGTATTGATAAGCCATGGTATTGTAAAGTTAATAATATCCATGGTAAAGTGGGGGTGAATATCTATGGTTAAGAATATTTTCATATTGTTATAAAATATTTTGATTGTGAAATAAGTTATGTTTTCTGGGCATGTGGTATTGATAAGCCATGGTATTGGCTTATTCTATTGTATTTTTAGAAGTTAATAATATCCAACGTAAAGTGGGGGTGAATATCTATGGTTAAGAATCTTGTCATATTGTTATAAAATATTTTGGTTGTGAAATAAGTTAGTTTCTGAGCACGTGGTATTGATAACCGTGGTATTGATAACAAAACTTATTCACAAGTTTATAACTTATATAAAAATATAACAAATTGAACATTATTATTTTTATTGCTTTAACATTTTTTTATTAATTGAACCAACATTTAAATGTTTGCACTCATCCCACATATCACTTTTAACTCTCCTTTTTTTTTTTTTACAATTTACTCGCATTTAAATTTGTTTACATACTTACATTACACCTACACATCTACCCTATACTGCTATAGATTGCACTCATCCCAGATATCAATTTTAACTCTCTTTTTTTTTCTCAATTTACTCACATTTAAATTTGTTTACATACTTACATTACACCTACACATCTACCCTATACTGCGATGTAGAGCACCTCTCGGCGCAACTAGTGGTTAGGTTTGACCAAAGTTACAATATAGAATCTTCTAGAGTCTTCTACATCATAATCACGTAGCTAGCCCCTTTTCCATGAATAATGGGGGCTAACGTGGCATCTTCACGAACTATGGTGGTGAAAGTAGGAAGGTAAACAACGAAGTTTTACCCCAAAAAAACGTCATTTGATGCCTCAAAATGCTCTCGGAAGGTTTCAAACCCTGTTTTGCCAAACTCAGTCCCGCCAATAAAAACAACCCCATGAGTTGATTCCTCCACATTTTCCACTCTGAAAGCATCAAAATGGATGACAAACAATATAATGATCCAATTTGGATCATCTAAGAGGGCCTTGTTTTCTTTGAGGCCAAGATTCCTTGCGAAGGCCGTATTTCAAAGAGGGTTGTACGAGTTGCCAAAAAGGTCGAGAGGTTGATCTCGTCTAGGTCGTGAGCATCAAAGGGTCCAAGAGATGCATGTGTGGGGTCGTACGGGTCATATGTACCAATGCGTGGTCGTGTCGGGTTGCAGAGGGAGGTCGTGAGCCTTCTAGGGGTAGATCAACTTGTGGAGGTGAAAAAATATTTTGTTGGGGTTTGGCAAGCAATATTGTAATATTTATCAATTGCAAAATTTGTTGAAGATAAAAATAAAACCCTAAGATCTGAAGAATTGGTTTTCCTTTCGTGGTTTTTCGAGGGACGTTTTGTCCAAAAATATTGGTGTCCATTTTGTGATTGGTTTTTCTCAAGTTTTCTGCAGTTTATTTTTGGTGAATATTGCAATCATGTTTTTATTCAGTTTTTGCAATCAAATCATTTTTCTCTGAATTAAATACATTGGATAATTACCAACTGATTTCAAAAATCGATACTTTTATCGATTTTTCACAAAAGGGAGAAACACAAAAACACATATCTAAGACAGTGGCCTTATGAATCCAGTATCAATAGTTTCCATTACATTATCAGAATTAGAAAAGTGTATAGTTGTCCTTTTCTGAAGATGAAAAAGGATTACAATCTTATTAGTTTATCATTTCTTCATAGATGGGGTATGGCACAAGGAAACTCACTCTTTAATAATTATAAATTGAAAATCATTATCTCATAAGTTGTACTTGCAAATAATCTCATGATTACTTAGAGGCTACACAATAATCCTAGTTCTTTTAAGATAACCATGCAAACAAGATATGATAGACAGTGTGGAAAAAGTCGGCAAAAAGTCCAGACTTTTTGAAAAAATCCCGAATTTTTACCGGAGCTGACTTTATCGACCGAGTTTTTGCCGACTTTTTCATCCCTGAAAAAGTCGCGATTTTATCCTCGAAGTCCAGACTTTTTGCTGACTTTTCCAAAAAATCATGAGTGAGGTAGTTTCTTTAATAAATTTTTAATTTTTTTTTGAAAAAATCAGGATTTTTTCCAAAAATGAATATTTTTGTATTTTTTTAGTTTTGCAAACTTTTTGCCGACTTTTTCAAAAAACTCCCGACTTTATTGAGTTTTTCAACTTTTGGACCCTTGCCGATTTAATCCCGACTTCGACTTTTTCCACATTGATGATAGAGAACTACCTTTATCAGCAAGTTACTACATTAACAAATCCTTATTGTTGGTTAACTTCAGCCTCAAAGTAGGACCTTAACCAATTGTTAATCCTTAATAGCAAAGTCCATCTTTCACCAACTTTATTGTGCTTATGAGTGGATGAGTTGGTCTACAATATACATTCTCAGGATGCAGCCAATGGAACAATTTCAAAGAAAATAAGTCTCAAACGTAAGTGAATGGATGGACTTTACAACAAAGGGATTAGCAAATACCTTTAATACATGTTACAATGCTTTGGAATTTTTAAGCTCTAACAAGTTATCACGCAAGATGTTGCATGCAAATGAAGTGAATCCAATGCAAAAATGACTAGCGAACATGCCTAGTCATTTATACTGTAATATATGGTTTTTTCACTTTGTATTGACCATACACAATCAAATATTGATATGGGGGGTTATTTCACAGTTTCATTTTCCATACAAGACCGGGGCTATGTTGAATTTCCACAACCTTGGGTCTAGGTTAGAGTCTTAAATCACTGATGCTACCAAACCAAGAATCTCAACAACTAAACTACTCTGTACAACGAAAACATAAAGTAGTAAATCACATATGCACAATATACACATTTTTAAACAAATTTGTACAATATGTACAACCACCAATCTTCGTTATATTAAACCAAATCTGAATAATACAACAGTCTATAGTATACAGAATACAATGACAAACTTGGTTGCAGCTTCTTTGTCGTATCTTGTCTTGTCAGTCCGTCACACCCATACGACTCACTAGTAGTGCCTTAGTCCATCAAGGCCACTACACATCGACACTCCAAGAGGGCTGCCACCTAACACTGTTGCACGTCCTTCTATAGAGTGTACTTGGGATAATCCAATCTGCTCTCTAGGTTGGCCAATAACCAAGCTCCAATCTGCCAGGCTAGCAACAACTTTTGTCCATCAAAGTGTTGCTTCTTCGACACCTTTCTTCACCCAACCTTAGCTGCTCTTTGTCCTTCAAGATAGCTCGTCTAGGGCTACTTTGGGTAGCCAACATGCTGCTCTCCAACAGTCGTATGACACCCAATCCAATCACTGCTAAATCGACTCCTAAGATGTCACTTCGCCACCATGGAAGGTCATCTACTTGGCATCAACAGGTTGCTCCAAATCTCGATCCAATCCGGTCACACCATGATCGGATACTGCTCACAAAACCTGTTGTTATACATTGTTGCACTTGTTGAATATTGTACCTCTGGTTAGGTCACATCACTTTGCCCACACTCCTACACACAGTCAGCAAACAACCCTCTAAATGATTGTGTTCCATCCTAGAGGAAGTCCTCCAAGCATACAATGCCTTGTAGGGCTTTTATCCACCCTGAACGCAACTCCTAAAGGCTCCAACTGTTGCCTATGGCCTGCAGCCTAGCCCAGGAGTGGATTGTTGTTCCTGTCCTCCTCAAATGATGCCACAATTTTCCCTAAACAACAGTCTCTCCCTCCTCTAAACTGCGGCCTCTTCTGCCATGCAATCCACACTCAAAACAACACTTGAAACATGCCCAAACAACCCTAAAACATGCCACATTGTCACCTACAACACTACGGCTTCATCACATAATTTTCCCATGTTGTTCTAGGGCTCCTCAGTGAAAACATTTATTTTGAATTTATTTTTAATCTATTCAAAATATGTGCAGGTCGGCCTTAAGGTTTTACACCCCCAGCAAATGTGTCACACACCCTCACTGATGGATATAAATAAGGTCAACATTGGAGGACATTTCACTCATCTCATCCTCACACATTCTCTCTCCTCTTCTGATTGGTTCAAGCTACTTAGAGGCAATTTTATGTTCACATGTGCGAGAAGAACGTTGACTTTTCTGCTGCAGCTAGGGCTTCCACCGCAGGTTTGACCAGCGTTGACTTTGGTCAACGCATAGTCAAATGAAGCTGAACTTTGGCACAAACTTCGATTTCTGCAGTCTGTACTATTTGGAACAAGAACCGAGGTCAAAGGTTGATTGTTGACCGTGCTGTGTTGACTTTGACTCGCTGTTGTTCTGCGTTGACTTTCTGGACAACATTGACTTTCTAGGCTATGTTGACTTTGGTTGACTTGGATTGTTTGATGAGGGTGATGTGACACGCACTGGGTTGGCTGACCAATAAGACTTTGCTAGTTGAAGCATCCTGTTGATCGCTGTAACGCACCAACTCATATATATATTTCTAGCTTGTTTTCTATTGATCTACTGGTATGTTATATCATCATTTTACTTTATTGTTTCTGTGATTGCTGACTGAAATTGAAGAGAAAGTAAAGTTGCATCAAGCATAGAACATCTACATAAATTTACAGGGTGGCCATCGACATCCACCTAGATCAGTTAAGCTTTTTTTCTACCATGATTTAAGGTTTGGATTACACAGTTTAATGAAAATTGGGTGATGTTGATCAATCTCTGTATTGAATCGAGGTAGAGACAAAGGCTAAACAAAGGAAAAGCACGAAGGATTATATTAATGATGAGGATGTTGAAGAATGTAGCTATGGTTGGTCTTCATAATCCTTGAATATTGATGTATTTATAATACTATATAAAAACATGGAAGAAAAATAAATTTTAAATTAGAAAAAGAAATTAAAAGAAAGGAAATCAACAAAACCACATAAAATTAAAATCCTTGAAAATAGTTCATACTCAACTAAATAGCATATTTACCATCAGGTACTGCCCACCATTATTAACATGACCTTCAACACTAACAAATATTAGAAAAAATGTAAATGTGCAAACTTACTAGAATTTAATTTACAAAGAAACGAGATTTAATTTAAGAGACATATCTTTCATTTACATACACACTTATCACTCACATATCTCTCTCACACACATTGTGATATCTACTTTATTTTCATGGTTATTAGTTGAATTTTTTATGTGTGATTACTTGATGATGATAAAATAACTATAATATATATTCACAAGTAATTGCCATAGTTCATAAATAAAGTACTTGTATCAATTGTACTGAAAAATCAACATGGTATCAGAGCTTTGGTAAAGGAAAGAGCACAAAGATCACTCCTTGAAAAACCCTACCTTGAGATCACTTTGAAGAAACCCTAGATCTATATTCAAGTTGCATACATGGCCTCTACTATGAAATCAAAGAACAAGATAAAGGGGGCCACTAAGTTTAGCGCTTGGAAGACAAGAATTGACCTAATTCTTGCAAAGGAAGTTCTTTTGGAAATTGTGCAAGGCAAAGTCACTGAACCTACAGATGAAGCTAGAAAGAATAAGTACAAGAAAGATGACATCACTGTCATGAGCATTATTGTGGACTCCATCAAGGCCATCCTATTCCATATATTCAAATTGCATACATGGCCTCTACTATGAAATCAAAGAACACGATAAAGGGGGCCACTAAGTTTAGCGCTTGGAAGACAAGAATTGACCTAATTCTTGCAAAGGAAGTTCTTTTGGAAATTGTGCAAGGCAAAGTGACTGAACCTACAGATGAAGCTGGAAAGAATAAGTACAAGAAAGATGACATCACTGTCATGAGCATTATTGTGGACTCCATCAAGGACCATCTTATTCCATACATCTCAATACTTGACACTTCAAAGATGTATGATGCCCTACATAAATTATATATTGTCAACAATATTGGACAAGTCATGAGCTTGAGAAATGAGCTTAGTGATATAAGAATGACAAAGAACGATACAATGGCTTCATACTTTGTGAGGGTTCCTCAACTAAGAGATTAAGTACAAGCTATTGATGAAATTGTGTTTAATAAATAAATTGTGACTTCAACACTTAATGGACTAACACGTTCATGGGATTCATTTGCAACAGGTACAAACAACCAAAAGGAAGATTCAAGTTTGGAAGAACTATTGGCAGCTTGTGCTCAGGAAGAACCAAGACTTCTATCTAGAGAAAGAAATCCAAAAGACGAAGACGATTCTCATGCCTATGCAACTTGTTCCCTGAAAGTTGGAGGAAGAAAGAAGTTCAGTTTTCAAAATAAAAGAAAAAGGGTTTTGATAGCAGACCCAATCCCCAAAGGATGAAAGATATGTCTCAAATTCAGTGCATTCAGTGCAACATATTTAGTCACTTCAAAGCCCAATGTCCTGAAAGGTTCAATGATAAGAAGAAGAGAGGAAATCAACATGCTACAACGGTAGAATTTGCTAAGCATTCCAAGAGATCCAAAGTTGAAGGAGATAAAGGTCACTTCTACTATTTCGCACTTTCAAGATCTCTTGCAGATGACAACAATATATGGCTCATTGACAATGGAGCTTTAAGACATATGACAGGGGAGCATGATCATCTTACAAGTTTGATGGAAAGTAGATTGGCACAAAAGGTAGAGCTTGGAGACAACAACAACTATGTAGTCAAAGGAATTGGGACAACATCCATTGAGCTGAAAACAAGTGAAAACATTCACTTGAGCAACATACTCTATGTTCCAGGTTTGAAAAAGAATTTGGTTTCAATTTCATGTTTAGAAGATAAAGGAGATTGAATGGCCTTCATTGATGGGAAAGTCCTTGTGTGTGACAAGGACACCAGTATAAGCTCTCCTAGGGGTTATTGGGAATTGTGAAAGAAGGTTGTATAAACTGCTAGGGCAATCTTCCAAAGCTTTAGTAGAAAATTATATTAACCTTAGTCAGCTATGGCATAGGAGATAAACACATCTTAATTATAGAGCCTTGCTAGCTTTGAAGCAAATTGTTCCAGGCATACCAGATTTGCAAATAGATCATAAAGGTGTGTGTAAGGGATGTGCTCTTGGAAAGAATGTTAAGAAACCCTTCACAAGGAGTGAACATAGGTCCAAAGAAATTTTGGATCTCGTGCACTTCGATGTGTGTGGTTCCATGTCAATAAAATCCCTTGTCAATAAAATCCCTTGGAGGCTCTATACTATGTATCCTTTATCGATGACTTCTCCCGCAAGACATGTATCTATCTGATGAAGTCAAAAGATGAAATTTTCAAAATGTTCCAAGAATTCAGAGCTGAAGAGGAGAACCAGACAAGGAATAGAATCAAGATCATGAGATAAGATAATGGAGGAGAATACACCTCCAAGGAACTCATTGCCTTCCACAAGGAAGCTGGGATTAAGAGGGAGTTGATAGTTCCCTATAATCATCAAAAAAATGGAATAGTCGTAAGAAAGAACAGATCTGTTGAAGAGTCCATAAAGGCAAATGATACATGATCAAGATGTAACAATCTTCTTGTGGGGAGACGCTGCTAAGACAACTGTCTACATCCTAAACAGAAGTCCTCATAGGCTTCTAGAAGATAAGACTCCCAAAGAAGCATTCACAGGTCATAAACCACAGGTTGATCATATGAGAATCATTGGTTGTCTAGTGTTCATACATGTACCCAAGGATAAGAGAAACAAGTTAGAGCCTTCCAGTAAGAAGGGAATATTTGTTGGGTACAATGAATCATCTAAAGCATATTGGATCTATGTTCCAAGGCAACGACAAGTGGAAGTAAGCAGAGACATGGCTTTTGATGAAGATGCAGGTTATTGAAAATCCAGAGAAGAGCACTCATACACGGGAGATGAAGAGAAGAAGCATGTGGCTCCTAAAGAAGAAGTTACAGGTCCTCCCTCATCCTGAAGATCATGAAGATATGCCAAAAGGACCTTGTGAACCGTTGGATCTTGTGGTTGTTCCCATAAATAGAAAGAGGGCAACTTGGCAAAAATCTACTTTGTAAGACGCAAAAGGACATGCGACTCCACAAGGCACCTTTAGGGAATCTAAGAGACCTAAGGGGTATTCTAGTTATGCAACTTTAATGTCTAAGTTGATTGACTCTTAACCTTCCAACTTCGAGGAAGCAACTACTTCACAAGTGTGGAAGGATACAATGATGGAGGAATACCAATCTATTACGAAGAACAATGTTTGGAAAATTGTTCCAAGACCTGAAGGAAAGTTCGTGGTAACCCAAAAGTGGATTTACAAGATCAAGAATGCAACAAATGGGAGCATTGACAAATACAAGGCAAGATTCATGGCTCGATGATTCTCCCAAAAAAGAGGGAGAAGACTATGATGAAATCTTTGCACCAGTTGCCAGATTAAAGAAGGCCTTATATGGACTCAAACCAACTCTAAGAGCTTGGTATTCTAGAATTGATGGATCTCTAACGAGACTTGGTTTCTCTAAAAGTGTTGCTAATCGAATCTTTATATCAAGGTGGTAAAAGGTGAGTTGGTGATACTACTACATGTTGATGATTTGTTCCTAATCGGTGTACAGCATCTTATTACTTAGTGTAAAAGGGAGTTGGCCTCTGAATTTGACATAAAGGATCTTGGCTTGATGCATTACTACTTGGGGCTGGAAGTCTAGCAAACCTAGTGAAATTCTTCTTGAAAAAGGAAAATATGTCATCAAGATCCTTCAATAGTTTGGCATGATAGAGTGCAAGACTATGGCAACTCCTATGAACCTGACAAAACTAAGAGATTTTAAGTCTGAGCTGGTCAATTCATCCATGTACCGGAAGTTGATTGGATCATTGATGTATTTGGTAAATACAAGGCCAGATATTTGCATTGCAATAAACACCTTGAGCCAAATTCCAAACGAAACCGAGACATGAGCATTGGAGTGTAGTAGAGCATATATTGATATTTGTGTATGGTACTCTTGATCACTATTTGAGATATGCTTTGAATAGTGAGATACAATTGCAATGATATACAAACTCTAACTAGGCAAGGAGTGTGGATGACAAGAAGAGTACATCTGGTGCATGTTTCAGTTTGGGTTTTGTTATTAGATCCTAGATGAGCAAGAAGCAAACCTTTGTCACACTCGTACTCGACAAGTAGAGTATATTGCAACTTGTTTGGCATGTTGAGAGGGAGTATGGCTTCATAAACTACTCTCTGGATTGTTCAACTAGATGTTGGAACCGATAGTGTTGTTCTGTGATAATCAAAGTTGTGTGAAGCTGACAGA
Source organism: Pinus albicaulis (assembly GCA_034641835.2). NCBI lineage: Eukaryota > Viridiplantae > Streptophyta > Pinopsida > Pinales > Pinaceae > Pinus > Pinus albicaulis. The sequence continues at coordinate 97,158 of JAXQQM020093252.1, forward strand.
CAATCCAATATTTCATGATAAGACAAAGCATATTGAGATCAAGTAACACTACATTCATGACATGGTACATAAGGGAGCAGTGAAGCTCCTATATATCTCTACTAATGAACAAACGACTCACATTCTCACAAAGCCTCTGTCTCGGGCAAAGTTTGTATACTTCAGAGACAAGCTTAGACTAGTGGATAACTCCTCTATCAGTGAGATGGAGCATTGATGTGACATCAACAAGGACATGGCTCAGACTGTTGGTAACAACAAGAGCTTGGCCCGTAGTGTTGATGGGTGGACAACAAGGGTATGGCTCAGACTGTTGGTGACAACAGGAACATGACCTGGATTGTTGGTGAGATAGCATGGGAGGTAGACATTCTTGAAAGGAATGGTCTCTAAGGCCCAGACACTCTTGAAGTGGGTGTCTCTCACACACATTGTGATATATACTTTATTTTCATGGTTATTAATTGAATTTATGAAGTGTGATTACTTAATGAAGATAAAAGAGCTATAATATATATTCGCAAGTAATTACCATAATTCAGAAATTAAGTACTTGTATCACTTGTACTGAAAAATCAAGTGAGGACCGATATAAGCAACAATGAAACACCGTTTGATGAGGGGTGGTGGAACATGCACAACAGTGCTACCCCACAGCTACAACATTTAACAACATGGGTGATTTCACAATTGGTGAGCACTTCATTTGTAGAGCAGCGTTTAACAACTAGCTCAGTTTATCCACACACACACACTTTCGAGACACTTTGCTTCCAAGAATTTTTGGGCAACGACACACCTGGCGATTTGCTTCTCAAAAATGTTCTTGATTTGTGCAACCTTGGTCCAAACCCAAGCTCAAAGCATCATGGAGCCCAAACTTTTACTCTTTTCCGGTGTCCCTCCACAAATGGAGGGCAGCCTCTCAACCCAAACCAATGGCCATTGCCCTTTTATCAAGCCAACAATGGTCTCCTTCCATGAGGTTACCACCTCTGCCCCTTATCTCTTCCCTTCTTCCCCAACCTCACAAGGGTTTGTGCTTCCTTTTCAGCCTAATCCCATGACTTGCCAAGATACCACAATGTAAGTTTGTTTTCGTAGCCTGCCTTGCTTCAATGTCACCCTCATGACCCTTCCACATGCCTCTCACGACCTTTGTCTACTAGCCATAGTGCAATTGAGTATTGAATCCAACCTTTGTCTACTAGCCATAATCCAACTGAGTTTTGAATCCAACCTTTGTCTACTAGCCATAGTCCAAATGAGTTTTGAATCCATCCCTCTGCAGTCCTGATGACCTAAGCCTTTGTTCCTTGAGCTTAAGAGTTCCTATGAAGGTTTCCACAAACTTTTAAACACAAACTGTACTTCAACAAGTTCCTCGTCGCGACTAAACTATGTATTTAAGATTGAGATTATTCCACAAAAATATAACTCAGTAGTAACTAATTATCAGCATGAAGAGTCAGGATTGGAAGATTTAATCCTTTCAGTTTTTTTTACAAACACAACTTTTATTATCTAGTTGTTCCAAGTGAATAAGGCCTCAGCCATACCCAGACAGCTAGATTACAAGATTTGGCTTGGGGTATGCATTGGACAGTATCACTGCTAATTATATTGGCCATCTTATCTTCCTGTACTAAGTAGTAGTCAGCTTTAACTTTATATACACAGAAGTCCAAATTCCTATCATTGGAGGCCATTACAATAACAGATCTTTAACATTAAAAATTTGAACACAAGAGGTCAGGTCATGACAAATTGGTAGTCCCTGAACCCAGTGAACGGTTTCTACACTGCAAGCTGGCAGGCAGGTCATTGGGTCAAGAGTGGTAGTGGGCAAAAGTATGGTGGTTAAGGGCACCCTTGAAAACAAAACTGTTATTTTGCGTGGTAATCTCAGACAAGACTCTAAAGTGGGAAGTACTGAAGAGAAGGGCCTGGAAGGTGCCAGATATATGCTATAACAGATTATAAGAGTTTTGTTTCTGTTAAAAAGAAGAGGATTCTGTCATTTGAGGTCAATCTCCTTTAATTTTTTTGTCATTAAAGTTAAAAGAAAATACACTACTTCTATGCAAAAAAGACAGGAGGAAACATATACATAGAAGTTGATCTATAGCATATAATAAACTTTTGACTGAGAAGACCACGCAAAATAAAGACATACATTAAATAAAAGATACTAGCAAACGAAAGAATTTAGGAGCAACAAACAAAAAGAAAATTCAGGACCTATGAATAGAACATTATCAAATAACTAGCACTCTTAACATGCTTAGATGGTAGCATATCAAGCCAGATGACTGATTATACATAGATAAACCATGGTCTGCAAGATTTGGGAAAATTCCCAGAAACTGCGAAGTGTTAGAGAATCTAAAATAGTGACGTGGTTGATCTGATAAAGATTTGCCCTAATGCATATAGTTGAGAATACCAAGCAAAACAAAGACATTCATTAAATACAAGGTACTGGCAAACGAAAGAATATAGAAGCAACAAATAAAGAACGGAAAATTCAGAACTTATGAATTGAACATTATCAAATACCTAGCACTCTTAACATGCTTAGATAGTAGCATATCAAGCCAGAAGAATATAAACAGATTGACCATGCTCTGCGAGATTTGAGAAAATATCAAAGCATGAACGCAAACCACTCTCAGATTAACAATGTTATGCAAAGCAAGATAAACTTCAGCAACATGCGAATACAGGCAGATAGCATGGAATTCCCTGAGAACGGACTTTGAACCTATACAATACATGAAAAACAGCCACAACATATTAGGACCTTCATTCAACAAAAGAATGCGAGAAGACATCAGATAGCTAAGAAAAATCATTAAATATAATTTGAAGAGCAGATCATCATTGATTGAACAGGATAGTAAAGTAGCAAAAGAATTATGTGAGAACCAATTCTCACCAATGTTGTTGGGCATTGGGCATTTGGCTAGTTCTGTACTAACAAGAGCCAGGATTGAATCCACTTTGCTTAGGCGCACTAGCCTATGCCAACGGGTTTCCTACGCCTGCCAGGATTGAATCCACTTTGCTTAGGCACACTAGTCTATGCCAACCAGTTTCTTACGCCTGCCATCATTCCTTGCGTTTCCCTTGGAGGTTTTTCCAGGGAAAAACAAAATTAGCCAGTTTCATAATTTCACAAGACCAATGATAATAAGGTACATATTTGTTCAGTAGGTGTGCCAAATATCCCCATAGCACACAATACTATCAGAATCTATTAGTGTTTCAACTTTCCAGGGATGCAAATACTTTTGTAATCACATATTGGGAAACTTATATCCATTGCAGTCCAATTTACCAGTCTTTAATTCTGACTAAAGTCAGAAGAACGCATTTCTGACCAATATGATGGAAAATAAAAAAGAAATGGCATGTGAACAGTACAGACTGAAGGTTATTAGGATATCCTTCAACGAAAAATACAAAACAAGCATTACGACAAGAAACTGCATGTCGCTTTTTCTGCATTTTTTTCACTAAGTTGCCAAAAAAGGCAACAAAAGCATAGAATGTTTGTCGACAATTGTTCCTTGGAAACTTCAGTAGAAAGAACACTGTAATGTCTCAGATTTGATGCCAAATGGGCCAGGTCACTGTGAACACAACCAGTGAAATCGTAAACAGAGAAAACTCTGATAATTAAAAATCGTAAGCGGCCAACGCAGATCTGTAAAGATACAATAAGAACACGAATTCCTAACAAGCACGGAGTTCTGTTTAGGCCCCGAGCTTCGCCACATCAAAATCCAATTGGATACAAAGCAGAATACAAACAGCAGAGATTCCCAATAACTCAAATCATTCCCTTACTCAGAATGCCTTGAAGTGTTTCAGTTCTAAAAAACTAACAAACTATGACATATTGTAAGCAGTACGCTATATGTTTCACTCAAGCTGTCTCAGTGCATACACAGCAGTTCACTACAGAACCCATTACGGCCCGATTCAAAACAAGCAAAAATACAGGGAACCCACAAAATCACAGATATCAAAGAACCAGTTGACTCTGACAGACCAAATGCCAAAATTGCCCTGTGGGGTCATTTTCTTTGTATAATTATTTCCAGAGTGGTTATAAAGGCAATTTGTCTTGGAATGTATGATAATGCTCCTCAAGCATCTAAACAAAGCAATGCAAATTAAAACCCTTATGGACTACACAGTTCAACATAGATTTCCCCCTTCTATAAACAATCTTAAACCCCAATAAATGTCACGAAAACCCACTGGCACATACCTGTCAAACAGTGCAGTAAATTCTGGAAATTGCCGAAAAGTGGACTTCAAAGACTATAACAATCGTTCATTGCTCTGGAACTCTAACATATAAACAATATGCTGATGAAAAGAAGACTATAACAGTCGACAATTCATTGCTCTGGAACTCTAATATATAAACAATATGCAGGTGAAAAGAAGACCAGACATGCATGGAAACAAGCGGTTCATAGAAAAATCCCAGGACAGATGTACACAGACAGTAGAATTATGTTTATCTGATTCCTCATTGAAAAGCATATATTATGGAAACAAAATAATGGGGGGGTGGGGACGAATCCAACTACACGTAACATAGCTTTAGAAAAACAGGCACCCATGTAACAGTTGTTTCTGGAAAACGGGTGTCGACAACAGATCGGAATTTTTTGTCAAGTCTATCCATACCACCCATTTTAGATATCTTATATTTGGGAGATGTTTTTAAGGTTCGATTTATTGTCTGCAGCGAATGTTTCTAGAGAAAAAAGTGGCAGGTGTTATTATTTTAAATAAAATTATTTTTTGGTATATGGTTTTTTTCTTTTTTATTATATGGTTTGAACTAAATTTAATGGTGTGATTAATGTGAAAGATAATATAATTCTTAATAATGAGAATATCTGAATTTTAAAAAAATTTAATGATGTGATCTATGTATAATAATGAGAATATGAGAATTTGAAAAAAATGGCAATTTTGAATAATTAACTATTATATTTTGGCTTTACAAGATATTTTGAGAACCTTTAAACATGTTGTGAGAATCTTGAAATTATTTTAGAAAAACAAATTATTCACCAAACCACTAAAAC